>JAHWFO010052591.1:395253-450245 GCA_023313115.1 Rhysida immarginata | reverse complement strand
CAAAGTCCAACGCCATCTCGTATACGAAAACGTGAAGACATAACACTCGAGAGGTGGCGCGAGTGTTTGTAACACGGGTGGTGGACGCGCTCTATGAGACCGCATTTTTAAAGTACTTTCTATTAATGGGAGCTATGTCTGCTACTAGGTGAAAGTTGGTTAACCCGATTGACTTTGGAGCAGTAAAGATGAAACAGAAGGGAAATCTGGATTTCGCTCAGTCTGTCAGGGTGAATGCTTAAGAACCACAGCGATAGGGCAGAATGTAAAAACAAGTGAATGATAGGAATGCAAAGTCCAACGCCATCTCGTATACGAAAACGTGAAGACATAACATTCGAGAGGTGGCGCGAGTGTTTGTAACACGGGTGGTGGCCGCGGTCTATGAGTCCGCATTTTTAAAGTACTTTCTTTTAATGGGATCCATGTCTGTCTACTAGGTGAAAGTTTGTTAACCCCATTGACTTTGGAGCAGTAAAGATGAAACTGGATAGAGGAGAGGTTGCTCTGGACTGGATAGAGGAGGGGTTGCTCTCTGTTCTCCCCTTGGATCTCGCACGAACCTTCAGCATGCACTAGACTGGTTTGCAGTCAAATGTGAAGAAGCTGGGATGAATGTCATTGTGGCTAAGACTGAGGTTCTCTTTCTTTCAAGACAGCCTGCTCTGTGTGCTCTCCCTGTTAGGGGAGCCCCATTGAGACAGGTGGAGAAGTTCACGTATTTCGGGTTTGCATTTACGATTGATGTGCGGCAGGGAAAAGAATTGGATTGGTGCGGCAAGCTGTGTCAGACGTGAACTGTGGTGATCCGTGGTAACGAAACGCGAGCTGGGTAACAAAGCCAAGCTCTCCGTCTTCAAATACATGTTTGTCCCCATTCTCACCTATGATCATGAGGCTTGGCTAATTACCAAAAGAGTGCGATCGTGGGTACAAGCGACCGAAATGAGATTTCTGAGAGGTATTACCCTACTAGATAGAGTGCAATAACATCACAATTATTGGGAGGTCTTTAGGTGTTGAGCTGCTACTTCTCCAAATTGAGATCTCAGTTGCGCTGGTATGGCCACATGATATGAATGCCGCAAACTGGCCTTCCTAAGCAGTTTTTACTTTCCAAGCCGGTGGGTAAGAGACCAAAGGTTCGGCTAGAACAGGTGGCTAGACAACATGGAGAATCTGGGTTCGAGTCGCTTGGGTATTACCAGGGAGAACATGCGCCTGATAGGGGAAGATCGCGTTCACTGGAGATCCTCCATAGGGCTGCTGCCCCCGCGACCCTAAGGATAAGCAAGTTTGAAAAGTAAGTAACTTAAATAACTTTAATAACTTAAAATAAATATTAAAAACTTAAAAAAAAACTAAGAATTTATAAACCTTAATAGCATTTAAGCTAGCTAGTTCTATTTCTAACAATGAGATTTTGTAATTCATTTCAACAATTGGAATAGTTGATGCTTGTGTAATGTTTGTTGCAAAAACCACGATTCATGCGGCGTGCTTTATCACTTCCTTTGCTTTCACGAGCCGGACGTGATACTCTAGGATTATTAGCTTTTCCTTTATACACTGGCGGAAAAGGGAGTTGGCAAGATTGCGGCTATGGAGTGTCGCGCTTTAGAACCGCTCCTGAGAGTTATTGTTCTTTTCCCCCTACGGATAAACAGCTGCTGCAAGGCGTTCCGTTCTGTTAATAAAGTAAAGTAATAAACTTCGCGACGATAGCGTGTTTCCCCTTTTCTGCTCGATTATCAGCGCTTTCCTGATCGTATTCGTCCGCCGAGGATTCCTAAGCTTTATATTCCGTTGCGGGCTGGTCATAGAAGCCGGCCATGGGGAAGCCCCCCCCCCCCCCCTAGGGCGCCCCTGAGCCGATCTGCCTCGGCAGAGACGGAGGACGAGAAGAGGAAGAGGAAGAAAAAGAAGAGGAAGCTGAATGACTCCCAGCCTTCGGGAAGTAAATCCCGCAACTCATCCCCCAGTACGCATAAGTCGCGGAAAGATGGCCAAAACAAATCTACCTCAATAGTTAATTTGTCTCCCTCCAACGATAATTGTTCCCGGTCGCCTTATGGCTCAATCTCGAATGCGATCGTTGACACTGAAGCAGATAGCCACTCTCCACTCAATAACAACGAAACTGCTGCGTCTGCAACTAATGGTGGCAACAAGCCCCCTACTTATCCTCATCGTAAGCAACTACCAAATCTACATGACCTTTTAAAAATTGGGGCCAGACCTTGGCTAATCGTGGACGTTTCCTCTAAGGATCCGAGCCACCAAGAGATATCCTCTCCAGGGTTCGTTAGGAAAATAATCATTTCCCTCACTGGCGATTCCGCCAGTGTAAGCAAGTTTCAGACTAGTAAATTTTTAGTGAAATTCTCCTCCACCGCCCTGGCGGATAGATGTACTAAGTTCAGGGACATTGGCACAATCACCCTGGATTATGAAGTCCCCAGATTTCTAACATCCTCTGTGGGCATCATCCATGGCATGCGTTCTGACCTCACTCTAGAGGAGCTGCAATCCTCATCTAATTGTGGCTCATATCACTGGTATGAGGATGCTCCCTCCTCCGTTCCGTGGAGCAACGTTTTCCAAATTTCTGATCTACTTTTGTCTCCCCTCCCCGCCTGAAAAGCTGGTTTTCGAGAACGAAATCTTCTTGGTTGTGAGACCTCCCCCACGGCCCATGCAGTGCATAAAATGCCACCGCCTGGGTCACACCAGAATAAAGTGCACAAACCCTGCCACGTGCTCTAAGTGCAGAAGCAAAGATCATGAGAGAAATGATTGTACGGCTGGTTTCTTTACTTGCATCAATTGTGAAGGAGGGCATTCCCCCTACTATAAGGGATGCCCAAGATTTAGGTACGAAGCACTGGTTCGGACGAAAATGGAAAACCTATTCATATCATACTATCAAGCAAAGAAGTTAGTGGATATGGAGCTGGGTAGGGAAGGCCCGAGTCAAGCTTCATATGCCTCCCGAGTGGCAGAAGGAGCCCTCTCCTCACCAAACCCCTCTCCTAACGGTCCATCTTCTCGTGTGTCTCATTCTCCGGCCCAGGACTTCCCTGATTACCAATCTCACTCCGGCTCCTCCCCCCTGCTCTCAACAGTCTACTATGACCTGCACCACTAGTGGCTGGGACGACCTCCCTCCGTCTCCGGTGTTTCACCAGAACGAATACACCATGAATGCTTCTCAGATCGACTGGTCCCAGTTGTCCCCCTTCTCTATGGAAACTGATGCCCCTAGTAACATAGCCCCCTCTGGGAGCGAGAAGAATAACGATGTGATATTGGCTCCTGACCCCATACCTGGTTCTGAAGTTGACTCTGCCTCTGTAGATAAAGATGAAGCGATCAGTGGCAGTCTGAAACTCTTCATCTCTACTATGATGACAAACGGCCTGCCTGCATACAATCAAGACAACTCGTGGGGTATTGAGCACACCCTGGACATCATGAATAAGAGGCTCCACCACTCCCCTCGGTGGTTCACGGAGGTACTCTCTTGGTGGCAGGAGGTACTCCCTAATCAACACCTGACCCAACACCCAACCCAGTCCGCCACTCAAACTGCCAACCACGGCCATGACTCATCCTATCAAGACCAGGATTCTACCCTGCATTGTCAGGATGCATCGCAAGCCGATTAAAGTCGTTCACTGGAACGCAAGAGGTGTCCTCTCCAATTGGGAGGACACCATCTTATTGAAAAAAAAGTGTGACATTTTACTGATTTGTGAGACCTTTTTAAACACCGATTCCAATGTTTCCATCAATAATTCTATCACTTATTTAAATAATAGAGACTATCATGGTGGTGGCAATCTTGTTGCCATCAACCCCCACATCCCTCACTTCATTAATTTCAAAAAACACATTGGTACAATTGCCATTATTGACCTTGTTCTTTACTTGGACAACTCTTGGCTCCACATCTATAGTGTATATGTCCCGGGATACATCAGGAAGGAATCCTGGGTAGAGCTCATCTCTTCTCTAACGGTTCCCTTCATTATTATAGGCGACCTCAACGCTAAAAGTCCGCTATGGGGTTGTGAGAATTATAATCACAATGGCTCCTGTCTGGAGGATCTCAGTGCCCAGTTCAACCTCAAAGTCCATTTCACCCCGGATTTCACCTTCCATCCGCCCAGAGCATCCTGGTCTCCGTCCAACTTAGACTTCGCTCTTTCCTCTCCAGATTGGCCACTCCCGCTCTTCACCTCCCTGGTGGAGGGCACCTACGGGAGTGATCATCAACCGATTTGCCTTACCATTCTCCCCTTCTCTCTCACCAATCACTCCCTTCATGATAATAGACCAATTTCCTTCCCTTGTACATCCCGTCTCCTCAATCCCGCACCCCTTCGGAACTCTGATCATGACAACATAATTCCCTCCAAGTCCCATGATATCCAAAGCCAGATCTTCTCATTTCAAAATAGTCTCCTCCCGTGCTCCCCGAGTGAGACCTGGCTGGTGGTCCCCAGAGTGTGAGTCGGCCATCTGGATGAGGAACATGTCTAGAAGACAATTTTTAAAATGCAGGTGCGACCCATGCTGGCTGGTCATGAAGAAAACTAAGGCTAAATGTAAGAGAATCCTCAGGAAGTTTAGAAGGAAGTATTGGGCAGACCTTCTCTCGAGTAATAGACATAACAATATCTGGAGACTTCTTAAAATCATGCTTCATCAACGGCGTCAACCTGCCCCCTTGATTTAAAACCAGGATGGGTCCATGAAAGACCCCAAGGAGTCCGCCATCGCTATACTCAATCAGGCCGTGGGAATGGCGACTAATAAGCAGATATCCTGGCCGGCTCCCCTCTCAGCATCCTTCATTCCAGAACAGTGTAAGAACCAGTGGGAAGCGCCCTTTTCTATTCTTGAGTTCAAGGCATCCCTCAAGAATAAGTCGAAGGCCCCTGGTCCTGACCAACTGATGGACTTTTCCTTTGGCAAGTTGAACTCGTGCTAGCAGCAGACTCTACTAGGCCACCTCAATAAGTCTTGGTCTACCGGAATAATCCCGAGGAACTGGAAGAAAACTTATATTCACCCTATTTTGAAGCCTGACAAGCCCCTCTTCCTTCCCCAAAGTTATAGGCCAATAGCACTTACTTCATGCCTCCTTAAAATCCTGGAGAGGATGATCAACAATCGCCTGCAGCACTTTCTGGAGTCCCGCCAGATTCTCCCTCCTTACATTACGGGCTTCCGTAAGGGCTCTAATTACACATTCCCCGTCATCAAACTTGTGGATAATATAGTCAGCGTGGGAAAAGGGTGAGGTGTTAGGTGCTGTATTCCTGGACTTGGAGAAGGCTTACGATATGGTCGAACACGAAATCCTTATAAACAAATTTACCAAATTATCGATCCCCAAGCGCTTCATTTTGTGGATCCTCTCCTTCTTAAGACTCCGTCAAGTTGCGATCAAATACCCAGGGGGCATCGCCTGGCAGACGCAAGCTAGGGGCCTCCCACAAGGATCTTCCCTCAGCCCTGTATTATTTAACCTGTTTATGTCAGATATTAGTAAAGACCTTCCCTCGGACTTAAAAATTAACATCTTCGCCGACGATATCGCCATTTGGTCCACGAGCCGATCTGTCCCTGTGGTAAGAGAAATCCTTCAACTCTCTTGCGATACCCTCACGGAGTGGAGTAAATCCAACGCAATGTCCTTCTCTCCAGACAAGACGATCGTTGTCTTCTTCATCCAGAGAGGGCCATCCCCCCACCCGCGCATATATATGAACAACTCGTGTCTCCCAATAAGAAGAGCCCACAAGTTCCTAGGGGTCGTTCTAGATGAAAAACTCAAATGGCAGCAACACACGGCTCGGATGCAGGACCACTTGAGGAAGAACCTGGCTCGTATTAGACGCATCACTGTGGCAAACTGGGGGCCGCCTTGGTCGGAGACCTCCACCCTTCTCTCCTCTCTCTTGCAAACTATCGACCAAATGGATTTCTTTCTCCTCTTAATCCCTAAAACCACTAGGGAGCGATTACTCAAGCTAGAGAGGAAAGTTATTAGGGCCTGTTTACATGCTACCCAGTCGTCGCCCAACCAAGTACTATATGCAGACTCCGATCTAACACCTCCTCCTCTGAGATGGGAAGCCAAAGCAATAAGCTCTGTATATTCGTTCCTGCAAGCGTCTCCGACTTTCAACGTGGAGGCCTCTTTGGCAGAAAACTGCCGAACCCACTTTAATTCGAGCAAGATACAAGGCCTACTTTCTTCAATATTGACCAAATTCCAATGTGAACAGCTCCAGGTCTGTGGCAGAGTCATCATAGAATCCCCAAGGTTGCCAAGTCTTGACCCGGACATCGTGGTTCTTCCTTCGGGCCTTAAGGCCTCAGACCCGTCAGGCTTTGTCAGACAAGCAGTATCAGAGCTCCTCCATTATTCCTTCCCAAAATTCAGGTTCATTTTCACGGATGGCTCTATCACCCCTGGTGCCTTCTTAGGAGGAATTGGGATTTACGAGACAAATAATATATTAGTTGCCAATAAATTAAGCCCAGTTATGAGTGCCACCACCTTAGAACTCTTGGCCATCCACAAGGCAATTATGTTGATCACCCTTCAAAAACCGGCGAAGTTTTTAATCCTCTCTGATTCGAAAAGTGCTATTATGGCCATCAAAAAATCCCTTATTTTGGGGAAGTGGTTCCATTGTAATATCTTGGGTCACATTATTTCCCTCATAGCGGTACTTACTGGAGCAAACTATGACATTCACCTGATGTGGATCCCGGGACATAAGGGCATCAACGGGAACGAAATGGCGGACCGTCTGGCTAATTGGGCGAGAACATCTAACTGCCCTGTCAAATATACCCGCCTCGACCCTAACACACTAAGAGCATACACTAAGAAAAAACTGTTCGAGCTCTGGAACGCTGAGTGGTGCGCTGATCCTCGCTGCGAGCACTATAAGCAATTCATGCCGTTACTTCCTAGACATAATAGAATTACCCCCAAATGGCTTACCTTCTCCCAAAGATCGACCTTATTCAGACTCAGGTGCGGACATCTGGCAACAAATTACTTTCTGCATAAAATAAACATTAGTCCCTCAGAGAGGTGTCCCTGTGGTGCGATCGAAACGGTGAAGCATATTCTCCTAGAGTGTCCCATTTTCGACGTCAGAGGGATCGCCTGTTTAACAGCCTTGCTCTCAATCGCATCCCAGCCACTATGGGAAATATTCTTCTTCACGCTCCGGGAAGCAGGCAAGCCAAAAGGAAAACCATTCATGCCTTGATGGACTTTATCCAGAATGCTAATCTAACTCGCAAAATTCTTGGCCTAATTTTTCTATTTGTGTTGTGCGATTCCTCCCCCTGGCAACCCCCAGGGGAGGTTAGCCTCCCCTTCCGAACTTTTTGTGACTCTTTTTTATATCATTACCATGGAAAACATGGTAATGATGATTGCTGACGGCCCGTTTGCCGTCGGTGCTTTCATGAAGGGGTTGTATGCCCAAACCGGCATACCCTGTGTTCTTCCGTTGGGCTTCTCCGCTCTTTTGGACCTGCAAAGGCTTTCCTCCACTTGAATCGAGGATGCTTTGCAGAAACCGAAATGTTGCTGAGTGGATAGTAGATGCTGGCCACGTCAAAGTCGGCCAGACTACTATCCACTTGTTTCAAGCCGACCCTGGGCACCTCACCGTCCATGTCCGGGGTGCATCACCGCTGATGGCCAAAGCATATTTGAAGGACTACATGTCCGACTGCAGGGAGGTGCTGCGAGTGTCCTATCCAGAACACTTCGACTCGCCCCTGCAGAAGAATGGTGACATTCTGTTAGACATGCGCCTTCAAAATGACATTCCTGACTCCCTTTTGCTGCAGAGAGAACGTGTCTTCGTGTTCTACAAGTGCCAGAGGCAAGAAGACTGCAAGAAGTCCTCCCACATAAGAAAGGAATGTCCTCTCCTAAAGAAGTGTGACATCGGCAATTGTATCGTGGGCAAGTACCATCAGTGCCTGGAGAGGAGTATCGTTCCAGCAGTCAGCAATGATGACTTCACCAGCTAAGCCACCAGTGCCCAGCATAGTGACCTCGCCTTGTCCTTCGCCTAGTAAGTTCAAGGCGACCCTGCCACCATCGCCTCGTCCGAGGATGCCAGGAAGGGAAATGCCTCCTCCCCCTCCTCTACCTCTTGTGGTCCGCGAAGTGGTTCGCCATGTGAGGCCGCGATGTCGGAGGACCGTTACTCTGCTGAAGTCATCGCAGACGATTCGTTATGCTCCAGGTCAGTGTTTGCGGTGGAGGAGTTTCCAACCCTTCCTTCACCTGCGCATTCATCGGTGTCGCAGCCTCTGCGAATCGCCAGTGTGTATGCACCAGCTAAAGTTTCATCATTTGCTGGGACCTCCAAGCCATCAGCACCTGCTCAGCGGAACCATCTTGCGAGGCCTAAGAGCCCTCGCAAGAAGAAGCAGCGACGACATCGTAGCAGGAGGGACGGGATTCCTATGTCCTCTTCTTCCGAACGAGACAGCTGCACAAGCCATCAACGCAGCCCCTCCTACTCTTCGGGTCGTGCTCGTTCCCATAGACGGAAGACATCTGTGCTTCCTCCCTCGTCGGTGAGGCTCAAGTCTCCTTCGGATACAGGTCAGCCTCCGTCAGCTTAATTTCTCAGTGAAGATCATTTCATTAAACGTTCCCTTGGCTCGTCTTTTAAGCAATCGGTCTTATCATCCTTCATTGACCTGTACAGGCCAGATGTCCTTCACCAGGAGGTGAAGCTCGCTGCTTCTCAAAAGTGCTCCGACCTCCCTGGCCTATCCAGTGAATAACCATTGGCACAATTTTTTATTAATTCATCGTCGCCACGTGGGCAAGGGGTTGCCCCCATCATCTTCGACCCCTCCATTGTTGTGTCGAATTGTGGCTTTGACTGCGAGTGCAGGGTGATCTCTTTAGACCTCCTTCTATCTGGAGCCGGCCAGGTGGCCGAGAGGGCTAGGGCATAGTCTTTCTAGTTCTCGAGTCCACCTGGTCGTGGGTTCGAATTCCGCCATGGGCATGGATGTTTGTGTTTGTCTCGGGCTGCGTACAGATATAGCTTGTGTAAAAGGCGCAAAATGACCTTAGTAGTCGACGTCAAAAATTCTAATAAACCAACCAACCAACCAACCTTCTATCTGTTCTTAAATTCTTAAATTCCGATTGCTTAACGTGTAAGTCCCGTGTTCGCCAGCAGAAAAACGAACATTTTTTGAGGACCTAGACTGCTACCTGTGCTCTTCTTTGCCTATAGTGGTTGCTGTGGACTTCAATTGTCTTCCGGATGATAATGGCATCTTTTCGTCCGGTTATGTTCACCAGTTGTACCAGCAGAACGCTCTTTTCGATCTCTGGTCCCCGTTCTTCCCATTCTAGCCAGTGTGGGTCCACTTTCCATCAAGGGACCATTGTGTCCTAACCTAACCTAACCTTTTTCTCGTGGACGCCGTTTTTGCTGGCGCGCCGGATTCAATGGAGATTATTCTGACCACATTGCCATCAGGTGGTCATGGAACCCTCCATTCCCAGCTTCCACTGCAGGCCCTGCTTCGAACAACTGGTTTCTGAACGTTTCTCTGCTTGACATCGATGAATACAAGGAAATGTTCGTTCAGTTTGTGGAAAGACAACTCCACAACCTGCCTCCATCGTTAGCTTCATGGCTTGCTCTTAAAACCAAGATTCGTCGTTTCTTTAGAAAGATTGGGCTGGATGCTGCAAGACGCAACCGGCGCCATCTGCTGCAAGAAATCCTGCGTCTCCTCCGCTGTTCCATCCCGAAGAGGGAGTATGCTGATGACATCCGTTAGGTGAAGAAGGAGATGAATGCTCTAATGATCCGCAGGGCCGCCGGCGCAGCTCTCAGTGCCAAATTGTCCTGGGCATATGTCATCAGCAGTGTTCGCCGAGGAGGGGTGCCGTGCCAACAAGAAGAGATGTCATCGCTTGGTGGTGGAGGATGGGATAGTGGAATCTGACACTCACATCTCGTCCGCCTTCCACTCCCATTTTTCATCATTTTTCAGCCGCCCAATCTTTCCGTTCGACGCCACGAGGCATTGGATCGAGGCTTTGAGACCTTTCACTGAGGATGCTGACCTGTCTATCACCCGTCCCTTCTCTGAAGATGAGGTCAAGAAGTTTCTGTCGGTGGATGGCCGTCATCAGTCCAATCCTGGAATAGACGGCATCCTGTATTCCTTTTTCTATGCGAGTTGGAAACTTCTTGGGCCTTTCCTGGTGCAAGTGATTTTCCCTTCCTCCATTATTTCGGACTTCACTGTGGGGAAAATCATCTTGCTCCCCAAGGTTCCGGAACCTGAACTTGTCACCCAGTGGAGGCCTATTACTCTACTTAACACAGACTATAAGGTCTTCACTTGTGTGCTCCAACAACGGCTCAAATGTTTCGCCGACGAGTTCTTCGATCCGGGCCAATCCTGCTCTATACCATCTCGCAGGATGTCCGACAACCTGATCACCATCAAATGTGTTATAGAGGAAGCGCGTGTGCGCCGTCAGACTCTGGCCGTTTTAAGCCTTGACCAGGAGAAGGCCTTCGACAAGGTGAATCACGTGTTTCTTTTCCGAGTGTTTCACCAAATTCATCTTCGAAAATTTGCTACGATTATCTCAGCACTGTATGCTTCAGCCACATCATGTGTGGCGATTAACGGCTCCACTTTATCCTTTTCTAAGAGCGTCCGGCAGGGGTGTCCCATTTACCCCCTCCTATACATTTTCTATTTGGAGCCATTACTGTAATTCCTCAATGGCCACCCTGATGTCCGGGATTATGATTTTCCAGCTGCTTCGATCAACATCCGAACGCTGACTTATGCTCATGATGTAGTGCTTTTTGCATCTGATGCTTATTCCCTAGGCATCTATAAGGATTCTATCGATCTCTTTAGCACTTCGACGGGAAGTTCATCAATCTCATCAAGTCTAAAGGCATCGCTATTGGGAAATGGACGGTACACTGTCTTTGCATTTTCCCAATAACATGGTGTGAGCACATAACAGTGTTGGGATACATCTTTTACGTTTTACCGGTCATGGACTCTCGTCACTGGCAGCAGGTAATTGATAAGTGTATTTCTCGCCTTGGCAAAAATTTTCGCTTTACCACCTCGATGTTTGTCAAGGCGAGGTTCGTCAAGACGCACATCTTGCCTCTGCTGACGTCTAAATGCCTATTCGCCTTATCATCTCACCATCTCTTGAAGAAAGTGCGCAGTGCAGTGGTGGACTGTGTTTCGGGATATTCAGGATGTCGCCACCCCGTTCGTTCCAAATTGCTGTTTATCCCCTTTGATGGAGGGGGCCTGGGTCTGCCGATATCTAATTGCGGCCAGAATGGCCGCCCTGATCCGGGTATTCGTCCCCTCCCCCCTCCCATCTGGGATAGCTTTTTTTTTCCTGCACTTGCGTTTTTTTAAGGTGAATGGGCTGCCCGTTCCTACCTCGCTGCCAGTTACAATTAACCTGCGGTCTCCTGGATTTTACGATCTGGTCCAGCGAGATTTTGCGACATTTATTCTTGGATTGCGCTAGCTGGACCCACAAGACTTGGGAAGCCTTCGTCTATCTTGGTTCTTCCAGCAGTCCGACTTGGGTGCGACTTCTGACATCGTATTTTGGCATCCCGAGTATCCATGGTCAGCCATCTTGAAGGCCATCAGGACCCGTGCCTTCGAGTAGACGGTCTTCAATTTTCAATGGCGTCTGCTGCACCATGGATTCTATACTCTTCAACGCTTACATCAGTGGGGAGTAGTTGGATTTGCTGGTTGCCAGTTTTGTGAGTCGTCTGAATCCATCGATCATGTTTTCATCGAGTGCCCGTTCGCACTGTCCATCTGGGATCGCCTTTCATTACACTTTATATTGACTGCATTTTCCTACCAGTCAGTGCGATTCTTGGTGGACGGTTCCACCGGTGCTGCATGCAAGCTGGACCTGGCCATCTCCATCGCCTTCCTGAATCGAGTAATGTGGCTGGCCCGTCTGGATCGTGCTCGTCAGCCACAGCTGTATGGAGGAGGGGCGCCTTCCATCTCAGGTCCTTCCTCCATCTCGAGGGGCTTCGGCTTGGCCTAGCTTTGTTTCAGAGACGTTACGCTTCATCTCAACGTCTCTGCAAGGTCATCGGAGGGGGAACCAGAACTCGTTCTCGTTCCTGTTCATGTTTCTTTTCGACATCGCATGACCCGCCGGTGGACGAAAGGGCCTCTTTACGAGGCGTTTGTATAGGTGACGCAGCCCCTATGTGCGCCTGGGCACCCTGCCTGGTTTACGATTCAAGGGTGCTCTTCTGGAGCCTCACCATCTGCTCCAGATCCAACAGCTCCTCTAGCCACTCCGGATGTCATGAATAGCCACTTCACCTGATGGAGAATTGCACTTACTGTCCGCTTGCCACGAGAAGACCTCTGAGTTGCTTAATGTGCTCCTATGCTGTGGCTGCAGTTGCAGATGAATCTATTCAGTGTTGGGGAACAAACAGCCAAATTTGATACAAGCCATGTTTCCAGTATTGTGCTAAGGCTATGGACATGAGACAGTCATGCAATTAGGACCTGCAACCTTTCTGAAATTGTAAAATGCTTTTATTTTCATTTTTTTCTATTCTTCCCTTTGTTTTCAAAATGTAATTAGAATTTTTCTTTAACGTTTTTCTTCTGGCTGTCTCACTGCTTGACATGAGCCTCTAACATCTTCCTTTGAGCAGTAACAGTTTGTTTGTTTTTTACTGTTCTAGGAACATGCAGTGATTATTATTATAATTTTAAAGGAATAATTTCTTTGTTGTTTTGTCTTATGTAGGCTTAATTTATGGCTTACCTTATTAGGAGCTTTAGCATAAAAGCTACTTATAAGAATGCGCCCTTGGTCTGTACGTTTATCCGGCCGTCCGGTCGTCCGTCCGTCCGCCGTTTGCACGATAACTTGAAAACGGATTAACTTTTCAAATTCTGTTTCCAGAAATATAACCATCAAAGTCTTAGCTCGGCCATATCAACTTTTCAGATTTTTTCGTAGACCACCTTCAAGTCGAATTCACGTGCTAAAACACTGAGTGTAAAGAATACAAAGATAATGGCATGTCATATAACAATCGATTTGTCAAGAAGGAATACACTGTTACTTTCTGTTCATCTTTTAAGCGTTATTGACATCGGTGCGCACGTGAAATCGGTTTGTCAACGCACGATTGCTCAAGTGCTCATAATCTAGTATACTATTAAGTAACGGAAGCATGGAGCTACTTACTGGTTTTATAAAGTCACTCCCTCCCCTTCATAATTTCTACATTTTTTGAGGTAGAAGGTTGAAATTCGGAGTGTAACTTATTAAGGGCATTTCCTTCTGCAATATTTAGTTTGGTTTTGATTGGTACACTGGGGTCGGAATTACGGAGGTAGGATTCAAAGGGCAACATGTCTGTGTGCTGTTTAGGTACGTAAAGGCGTGAAATTCGAGATCCAGATTCCTCTATGCAAGATCTACAGTACTATGAAGTTTAGGCCCAATTGTTCCAGTGCGATCGGATTTGTGGGGGTGGCAGTCACTTGGTCCTCAGAACTGAGACAACCTATGGCATGTGACATATACATTCGGAAATGATGAGAAAGAAAAGAAGATACGAGGTTTTACATTTTCTACATATTACGATCGAGAAAATCAATTTTTTTTATTAAAAAACTTGGGGAGAGGTAAAAGGTGCAGATAAAGGGGTAAAAATAGACGAGTCCAGGATCTGCCACTTGCCTTACCCTACTCGGGGAAGGGGGGATTAATTTCTTTTTAATAAATGTATAAATGTATTTCTGTTTCACTGCTAAAGCTCCTTCTTGGAATGTTTACAAGATTTTATTAAACAATTGATTGTCTTCCTTTTGAAAGGAATTTTATTCAGATACATTTTTTTAAATTAGCACAATTTATGTTTCCTGTTTTAGTATATTATTTCCAAGTTGTTAATATAGCTTGGTGGACTTGTGTAGATATAGTGGCTTACTCTTACACATAGATAGTAAATAGCTCTGAAAATAAGTTGTCTCAGTTTTTTTAACTGAAGTGCTTGGTTTTATTTTGCCAGAATGAAATTTTTTGCAATCTTGTGTATTTGTGACATTATTCACTGTTGCTCATATTTATTGCAAACAGTAGAAAATTTGATTCTATATTTATGTCATGTATTTGTTTAACTGTTTTGAGGATTTGATAAAAGCTACAAGTTTGTTACAAATCCTTTCTAAGATTTGATTTGATGCAGTTATTGGACATTCCTTTTTATATTATTGATATTAAGACAATGCACTTGAATGTGTTCCGAATGTTGAATAATCTTCTTGACACAGAGCTTGGTCACATAGAAATGGCTGTTTATACATAGACTTTATCCTAATGCAGAAGACAAATTGGCAAATGATTTCGTAATAATGAACTTGGGCTCAAAGTCATTTATTTTGTTTAACTTAGAATAAAATAAAACTCTTTTTCCACAACGAAGCAGGAAATGAAAAAACATAAAAAGAAAAATAAAGAAAATAAAATGAAAAAATACAACCTGAATCTGTAAGCGCTTTTCGAAAGCTTTGCTTTCATCATTCAGCAGCCAAGGAGTACCTCGAGAGAACTTGAGAGAACTAACTTGGAATCGACAATCGACAATCGAACAGTGAAGTGTACATTTCTTCGGGTGGGACGAAAGCAGTGCTTTCACGAAGCTCACCCTACCAGAATAAATTCCACATGAAATACACTGAAATAGGCAAGATGCCTGCCTAACCCAAAGAGGTCTTCCACATTATGAAAAAAAATAATAATAAGATTGACGATTGTCAGAAGATTGGGAGAGGGGGCGGGGGTGGGAGATATCACATCTTCCAATAATCCGGAAAGGAAACGTTGCCAATGTCTTCGAAGTTGACATCAAGAATATGCCTCGGTTTTCTATTCTTTGTATGCCACTTCATTACCATCGGGTTGTTTAGTATTCCAGCCACCAGGTCATTGTCATGGCTCTTAATCGTCTGCACCATGTTCATCAGGAGATCTTGCACACACTTACCAAGGTGAGTCATGTCCAGATCCGAGTGTATGGATTTTTTCACAGTCCGGGGGACGCTTAAGCTTTTTGTTGAAGTACACAGCTTTGTATTTTCCGACGTTAAGGTTCAGCTTCCAACAATTAAACCAGTCTTCAAATTTCTTCAAGGCGTTCTGCAGACGAGTGATAACGTGAGATGGCTGGTGCGCCCAAGCCATGATGGCAGTATCATCAGCACATAGAAATATAAATTATATTTTTCTGGTTTTGGGAAATCATGTACAAAATAATTAAATAAAACAGACCCAAGGACAGAGCTTTGTGGGACACCGGCCTTTACCCTGCGGGGAGTGGAGAAGTTTTCGCTAACTTTAGCTTGATAGAAGCTGTCGCTAAGAAAGGATTTCACCATCAAAATCAAATCAGGAGGAAGCTCGTCTCTAATCATCTTGGAGATTAGCCCTTCGTGCCACACCTGATCGAAAGCCTTACTGACATAAGAAAGACCACGCCACAGTACCTTGAAAGGTTAAGTGGGGTGCTCAGATCTTCAACGAGGCTCCATATCTGCATTTGAAACGAATGGGCGTCACGAAAGTCGAACTGCTCTATCCGAAGTACATGTAGATCACTGGTGAGACAGTGGTCCTTGAACCTGGTGAGGATTGTTTTCTCCAAAACTTTGAACATCGACGGGAGTAGACTGATATGTCGGTAACTCGCAGGAATTGTAGGATTTTGCCCCTGCTTGGGGATACTTAACACAATAGATTGCTTCCAAGGAGTCGGGAAGTAGGAAAACTTCCAGCAATCGCTTATGGTATTCGAGACTGCCATAATGCGGCCCTTCAAAATCCGGAAAAATTGGCTTCAATTTAACCGCTACGATCTATTTTTGGTTCATGGTTTTCTCTTAGAATACTACTCCCTAATTAAAATTTCATCGGTTTGGCATTTGCAATCGGCCGGAAAATAGCTGTCAGACCAATCCAAAGTTTGGTAAAATTGACATCCATTTAACCGGAATGATGTAATTTTGCTTTTTGAACCAAATTGTACCTAACTGCCTGCCATTAACGAATTATACGGTCTGGCATTTCGAAGCAGCCGAAATCACGGTGCTAGACCGATTTAAAGAGTCAAAATTATCCGTTTTTTAGGTTCAGCTTATGAGAAAAATTATACTTTACTTCCACGAGTAATTTTTTATGTTGTGATTTTTATATTCTGGTCTGTATTCGAATTCGATCTGAGCATATTTACCTAATATGCGCAAACCTTCGTAAATGGACATCAATTTAACCAGAATGATCTAAATTTTCACTGCTTAACTTTTTTGCT
The DNA here is from genome assembly GCA_023313115.1 of Rhysida immarginata. NCBI lineage: Eukaryota > Metazoa > Arthropoda > Chilopoda > Scolopendromorpha > Scolopendridae > Rhysida > Rhysida immarginata. The sequence continues at coordinate 433,788 of JAHWFO010052591.1, read as the reverse complement.
CCTGGCTATTTAATCGGTTAGCGAACCAGGTTAATTTGGATTCAGGGTACCAGACTGATTTTTTCAAAATTTATATTCAGTCCCTAGATTAATATATCTGATAAGCTACTATCTAATAAAGTGATATTTGTATAATATCTGGAAGTCACGGCCGGCATAAGAAAATGAAAGTAGATCGAAATGAAACATTGTAATTTTGCCTTTATATAACGAGATTTTCATACAAAATAGCTTTGTAATACAACAAATACAACTCTTTTGCTTTCGATAATATGATATTGTAAACAAACCAGTCATCTTAAGCTCAACAGAATGATGAGGACAATTTGGCTAACATCTTTAATGGGTATTCCGAATCCATTTTCGCCATATAATATATGATACATAATGCACTTACTCACCGAAATTCATGGCACACCTCTCCAATCAGGTTCCCTGTCCGAAATGAGACACATTCCGCTACTTCTATTCTCGGAATGAAGGTACAGAGGACTCCTTGATATCACACAATCATTGTAAGCAAAACTAGCCGCATTTGAACGGGGGATGATTGTTGGTGCCAGACAGATGGGTGCCTCAATATCAGATGTAGCCAACACTTTGCAATTTTCCCGCACAATCGTTGCAAGGGTCTATCGAGAGTACACCCAACAAGTTACAACCCATGTCGGACAGTGGACGGGCCGCCCACGCCTCATTGTTACCAGAGATGTTTACCGGATAACCCGACTTGCAACTGCAGATCGAAGGGCGAGAGCAGGCCAAATCACCAATTGGTACAACCAGGGACGTCCCAAAACTGTGCCCGTGACGACAATTCGGCGAACCTTTGCATCTGCAGGCTTTGGAAGCAGGAGGCCACGACGGGTGCCCATCTTCATAGCTGCACATCGTCGGCAACGCCTAGCCTGGGCCAACCAATATCGACATTGGACTGCTCAGGACTGGCGAAGGGTTGCCTGGTTCGACGAGTCACGATTTCAGCTGTGATGCAGGCCACAAGAATCCGTGGACCACCCAGGCAAGTGAAGGCTCCATACTGGTCTGTAGGGTTTTCTCGTGGCATGCAATGGGTCCAATAGTGCATCTGACATCCACTCTCCGTGCTACTTCCTACATCGATCGCGGGCGACGGCATCTTCCAGCAAGATAATGCTCCTCCACACGTGGCCCTTGTGACACGGCAGTGGCTGGAGGAACATGCTACAGACTTCACGATAATGATTTGGCCTCCGTGTTCCCCAGATTGCAATCCCATTGAACATTTGTAGGACGTCATGGAACGATCTGCTAGTCGTCACCAACACAACTGGTAAATGTAGCATCGTTATGGAGAGCAGTGGAGGCGGCATGGCTTGCAGTGCCTGTGGATGTGTTCTGGGGACTGGTAGATTCTCTTCCACGACGGATCGCCGCCGTTATCCGGGCCAGAGGGGGCCCAACACGTCATTAGACAGGTGTGCTATGACAGGTGAGTGAATGTATCCAGGGTGTATCAAAAATACGTTTGCAAACTGTGCAGGCGAGTTTTTCACACCAAAACAATAAACATAGTTTACATTAATATATGTCATAAAATCCTTAAATTTTGCGGTATTAATGAAAGTTTGCATTCAACGAGGTATAATCCATCAACGAAGTTTGTAATCAATCAGTTGGCGCTGTGTTGCTGTGGAAACTTGTTTACATTTGTCATTTTTGTGCATTTGTAGTTAGTCTGTCTTCAATGTTCATTTGTGTAGTAAGTTAACTGAAAGGTGTTCTATTTAACCATGGCAGGTAGATACCATTTCGTGAGCTGGTATCTATCATTGCAGACGGACAGGTAGGGGAGTACCAGTTCCATGGCCAGCACATTTCCCCGATCTCAATCCTTCGGATTTTTATCTCTGGGGCCACTTAAAGATATAAGTTTATGCAACCGAATTCTTAATAAAGGGACTCTTCATCAACGTGTCATTGTAGCCTGCGAGACCACTCGGCACCGTCAAGGAGTATTTGAACGGGTGCGACAGTCAATGATCAGAAGAGTGCATGCGTGTATAGAAGCTCGCTGAGGGCAGTATGAACATTTGTTATAAATTTCTGAGGTGAGGTATAATACACTTTTTCAACATACATGAAATAATAAATAATACCAGAAGTACCCGAAACGCTGTGTACTTCTGTAAAAGACCTTTCAACCCAAATGACCTTCCAAGGATTTTAGTATCCTGTTCTTTGGTGAAATGAATGGGGAAGTTGCATGAAAATTTTAAATTATTGCTTTCTATAGTATTCGTTATCAATATCAGGGAACAGTAATTCGTTTGTGAAGAAAATTTATAGTTATTTTTTAAAAAAATGTTAAAGTTGACACCACAAGAAAACGATACGTCATAGCCTGTGAGTAATATGATGTCACTTGCCTGCTCCTCACTATCATCGACAGTGGTTAAAGCTTACAGCCAACAATGCTTAATAATCAGATCGAGCTTCACGTACACATAAAATCATTGCGTTTGATGGAAAGTGACGTCAGATATCGTTTTCGTTGGGAGGCGTGGTTTCACGTTTTTAGCGCTAATTTTAATAGGTTTCTTTAATATTTCTAATAAATTTAACAACGATTTCGTATTCAGCATAACACGATCTGTATGAAACAGTGCTTTAATTTGTAAAAAAAATTCCATGCAACTTCCCCATTGATCGTTACATATAAATATTTTACTGATTTATTGTTATTAAAATCTTGGCATTCGGTATTCAAATATGTTTATATAAATTTTAACTTAAGGCATATAATTTACTCTGATTTTTAAAAGCCAGAACGTCAGATCAAAATATTTATATTCAGAAAAAGTCAAGAAACTAGTATTATACAGTCGGTATAGTTTTTCGATTATATTGCTAACATTGAAACTGGACTCAGGGTGGTAAGACCATGAAATGGTAAGACTGTGTCCAATTTTGTTTTTTTTCTTTGAGTTTCTGCGTTTTGTCCTTCTTTTCTTCTACATATGTTAACTGCTAAATTTGACTAATTTGATAATTTAAAACGGTCTGGCACCCTTTATCTGGCTGCTTCGGAATGCCGTACCGAATAATTCGTGAATGGCAGGCAGTTAGATACAATTTGGTTCAAAAAGTAAAATTAGATCATTCCGGTTAAATGGACGTCAGTTTTTTCCGAACTTTGGATTGGTCTGGCAGCCATTTTCAGGCCGATTTCAAATGCCAGACCGAAGAAATTTTAATTAGGGAGGAGTATTCTAAATAAAACACCATGAACCAAAAATAGATCGTTCCGGTTAAATTGAAGTTAATTTTTCCGAATTTTGAAGGACTGCCATTTTTAAGTCCGGCCGCTTTGAACTGCCAGACCGACCAGTTCTCATTTCCCACGGGCAAAACTGTAAAATAAAGTAGTTAACTGAATTAGATCTTTCCGGTTAAATCTAACGGGGCTGGCTCTCGGTCTATTAAGGCCCATAAAAGATTAAAAGTAATTTAATTAAATGAATTTTACTATTAAAATTCGCACAGGTGTTCCTGAAACACTACATTTGTTTCTTTGTTTTATTAAATGTTTTGGGTAGATTTAAAATTGAGCACTATACTCCATCTCTCCATATCGATAGAGAAGCTCACGTGCTAAAGTGATCTTTTTTTTTTTTTTGCATACGCAAATAATTTCGTTTAAAAAAAAAAGGGGGCTCCGCATCTGCACACAATGGGCCTTTTTACCCCGAGACTTCAGCGAGACGATACGTCATCCCTATGCGACACGAAAACGAGGCTCGAGGGAAAGCCCTCTTCAAAATAAACATTACTTCAAGGTGAAAAGTGCTTGTAAAACAGTCTGACCAGATAAAAAAATCAAAACTTTTCCAGACACTCATTAAAAATATACTAGATTGTGCTAAATTGGCTTCGTAAGAATGCCAAAATTATGCTGAAGTTATAAATTTATTAATTTTTCTGTATTACATGTATTTTTCTTACATAAACACAAAGTTGCGCACAGAGAATTCAAAACGAGAATGCAGTTTTTAAGTTTCGTTTTAAGGATAATTCTAACATATTCTCGAAAAAATACCTTTTTATTTATAATTGCCTTCTTATTATCCTTTTTATGCTTCTTTATGTTCAGAATCTGAACTTCAGATAGAATTTTGGCAAGCATTAAATTTCTGAAAATTACTTACTCCTTTGTTAAGCTTCAGAAGAAAGCAAAAGATACTTATCGAATTAAGTTTAATAATTAAGTTTAATAAATCTCCTTTTTAATTGTTAATGTCGCAAATAAAGTAATTATAAATAAAATAAATTAATAAATTAATAAAAATCACCAAGTATATGTTCTGATGAAGTTTGTATGTGAACTGACATAGAACTGGGTTTGAAGAACTGGATTGAAGATATTTGATTGTTGAACTTGGATGACCATATGATGTGGCTTGAAAAGCTGGTTTGAAGATATAGTTGAAGAAGTTGAAGTATTGGATGAACCTGGTTGATGGTGGATGATATTCTTGATGTTGTGGAATAATTTGATTTTTATTAATTTGTCAATTAACTTTATTTATAATTACTTTATTTAGGTCATTAACAATTAAAAAAAGAGATTTATTAAATTTGATTATTAATAAATCTCTTATATAATTACTAATCGAAATTCACACATTTGTCCTGACTGAAAATGTTCCTGGGCTGATAAGGTGATTCATAGTATATTAATTTCGGATAATGTACCAGAAAATGTGAACAAGGTTTAACGGGACAATAAGGGAGAAGGCAGTTCCACAAAAAATATTTTAATTAAAAAAAATTGGTGGAATTGTGTCTTCTATCTTCTTGTCAGGCGATTCATAATTTTATAAAGTGCTGTTGTTCTGCTGTTCACTATGGTTGATTTTCCTTAAAAATGATAAAATTATGCTGATAAACAGGTATGCTAACCAAGATGCTAAAGACTTATAATTTATGCCAGTTTAGCATAATTATGCTAGATCTGGCCACACTGTTGTAAAACGAAGAAATGAAACACTACTCGATTAGTTTAACAGTTTTGCCAAACATAAATTTTAGTACAGTAACTGGGAAGATTTAATAACAAGGCATATAACTTTTTTTCAAAATCTTATATTTTTGATTTTAAAGGTAATGTTATGAAAAATTATTTTTAAGAGCATGCCTTAAAATATATTCATGTGGAAAATTTATACAGTAATTAAATTAAAACAATTGATTTCTTTTTTGGAAAAAATTGAATTTATTATTTTCGTAAAAAAAATGCCATCCTTTTATAAATACTCGGCATAATGAAGATTAGCATTATGAATAACTAACTGCACGTTTATATATTATGCAAACATAAAGTGCTGTTTATTTTTCTTTATTTATCTTTAATTGTAATTGAACATTTTAAGTTAAAATTAAATTGATCTTTATTTAAACACAAAAAGCTTATTACCACTGAATTGAACAATTTTCATTTTTTTTAATATTTAGTATATACTGGTATGTGTTGATAGCAATTTTGTATTTTATGAAATGCAATTGTTATAAAGGCCAAAGCAAAAAAAAGTTTGTACAAAATTGAACCATAAAGTGTAAAAAACCGCGACACCACTTCACTTCTTCTTATAGATTATGGAATTTTCTTCCCTCCAGCCTCGGTTTCAATCGCGCATGGAATGACGTAATGCAGGAAATCTCGTGAGCGGGCAAAAGGCCCATTGACGTAATGAGCTTTGACCTTTCCTTGAAGCTGAACGTCAGCTTTCGCTTTCGGTGGGATAAAAAATGGCTGAAGCTTTTCATTTCAAAAATTAAAAAAAATAAATTCATGGTTTGTTTTTTTTTACGTTTTGGAATCAAAAAAATGGAAAAAAAAGGCATGAAGCAAAAAAGTTTGGCATAGGAAGAGTGACATGTAAAGGGGCTACTTTCTAGAGTCACTTTTAGTCACTTGAGTTTCTCTACCGATATAGAAAGACGCAAGTGTTCGATTATTACCGCGTTATCTTGGATTTGAAGCAGCACTGTAATGGCGGCCGCAACTTGCACAAATGTACTTGTGAATAGGGATTTTAATGGAAACAGTTCAATTTTCTGACATAAAAGTTGGACCAAAAGAAAGCTATACTTAAATGGAAATATGGTTATACTTAAATGGCTATACTTAAATGGAAATACATCAAATGATCAGATTTCGTGGGGAAACGATTTCTCACAATAATAAAATGAACATTATTTTATACTAGCTGACATGGCCGGCGTTGCTTAGTCTATTTGTTTGATGAAATTTTGCAATATCTGAATTTGAATATGAATAAGAACACATGAAAAATTCTTAGACTTAATAAAGTAAATATTCATTTTGGAAAAACGAAAAGAATTCTTTAAAATGTTTGCACTGAAATTTTGTGTCCCATTGGGTTTGCCCAGGAAAATTCGACATTGCATCCTTAACATTTTAGAATATCCAAGAAAAGCTCCTATGAGTATTGAATTATTTCTGTCTATTAAAATGTGTATTAAGTGTATTAAAATGTACTACGTAGATGGATTGAGAAAGTTCAGTAACTCTGTTTATAGCCTCATCAACATGTAACCGTTTCAATAGAATCATATCCTGAATTTGGTTGTTCATATTGACAGTATCAGTTTTAGCATCAAGAATTGCCCTCTTGCACAATCAGTTAAGATCTTTATAATTTTCTAATATGTTTAGATAAACATTATCTATAACTTCTCTAAAGGAAGTTACTACATTACAAAAACCATATGACAACAAAATTTTCTCCAGTTATTAGCATTAGGGAAAGTACCTTAACTTTTTCAGCAAAAGCTTGAACAGCTGCACGCCATAGAAGTTATATTCCCTTATTTGTTTTAGAATAATTTCTTACATCTATCCAAAGATTTTAATAAAAAAGAAACAATAATGATTTTTATTTATTTATCTATTATTTATTTATTTATTTATTTATTTATTTATTACTTTTTATAACTAAACTCTTAAAACGTGAATCATTAAGGCAAGCGTCGTAGCTAACGAAAAAAACAGACCCTGATCTTCTTAAAGCTACGGTCACACTTTGCCGCGCCTGCAATCGCAACGCCTCTTCTCGTTTCCGACCCTCTGAATCCGACGCGAATGCAACACTATAGTAATGCAACCGCGCCAGGAAACAAAAACTTTGTTTTTCTCGCACCGGTTACAGTAACACCAACCAATCAGAATTGCTGATAATTGGACAGCGGAATGATTGAGTGCGGGGCTGTTAAAATGGCGGATTGGACTTTGGCGATGGAAAACCTCTTTATCGAGTTAAATTAAATTAAATTAAAGCATTTGAAATTCAAATTCCATAAAATATCGAAGGAAAGATTTAAAACTGCAAGATTAAAAACTGAAAGATTGTAATATCATTGTTCAAAATGTTAGTGGATGCAATTACAATGTTTCAAAGTGTGACCGCTGAATGACGTTTGAAACGTGTTGCTGCTACAGTTGCCAATAGACCTTTTACAGTACGTGACCATATAATGCACTGTGGGTTTAGATCATTGTTAGCAGGTCAGCCATGTTGGATAACAAAACGCTTTCGCACGCTATTCGCTATGGCAAGGTCAGCGTATTATACGAATCTTCCAAACAACAATACTCAACAACAATGCTTAACCGATTTCTTGAGTGAATGCGATGATTGGGAAAAGCGAAACTAGAGAGTAACGACTTTTTTGTGATTCAGTATGACGGCATTGACGTCATGATGACGCGTAGTGAAAAACCTCTATAGATTCAAGAGCTCATAAGGGATAGATTTTATATTTATTTATCCCCCTTTTTGTCCCATCTTTAGTCATCAGTTTTTGAGTCGGAGTCAGTTAAGTCCTTTTTAAACAGTTTCACCGTATCGCAGACCTCCTCCTCTTCGTTTTCCGAACGTCTTTCCAGGACGTATCTTAATCTCTTATAATCGCTCTGAGTTTTGAGTTTATTTTTCAAAAATACTGAAGAAAGTCTTGCATACGTATCAAGCTAATCCTGGTATTTCCATAGCCAAGCTATTGAGAATCGAATTGTGAAATGTACCAAGCTGATTGGGTGGAATGGAAGCAGTACTAACCTAAAAGGTACCAAGAGAAATACACTGAGATAGGTAAGAAATCTGTGGACCCAAGAGATCATCCATAAAATGAACGTTGAAGAATAAAATTGACTATTGTTAGCTTAAAATAAAAGACAAAGAAGGATACTACACTGAACGACCAATTTATTATAGACACCTCTTACGGAATATGGATCGGCCTACCACTGACACCCAAACAATGGAACAGGCTGAAGCGGTCTATAAAAGGGATGCATTGGATCACAAGTTGCAGTCAGCAGCAGAAGTGGACTGAATATGGGTAAAACCAAGGATTTGACCGACTTTGAGCGAGGCATGATCGTTGGAGCTCGACGGGCGCAGTTGAGCATTTCGCAAATCGCGAACCTCCTCGGGTTTTCCCGTGCAACAGTGTCAAGGGTATTCCGTGAATGGCAGTTATGCCCAAAAACAACCTCCAACAAACAAGACTACGGACGAAACAGGGCCGTGGATAAACGAGGCCAACGGCGACTGGCACGAATCATCCACAGCAACAGGACGGGAAGAACCCAACAAATTGCAGCGCAGTTCAATGAGGGAGCATCCCAACCCATTTCGGAGCACACGCTACGGCTCATCTTGCACAGAGCTGGGTTTAACAACAGGCGGCCAGTACGGGTACCGTCGCTGTCACCGCAAAATAGGAAAGCACGTCTTCTATGGGCACACAAGCATCGCCACTGGACACTGGATGTGTGGAAGAAGATCGCCTGGTCCGACGAATCGCGGTTCCTACTTCATCATGCGGACGGCACACTGCGCATCTGGCGCAGACAGCACGAGGCCATGGACCCATCCTGTCAGCAGACAACCGTACAGGCGGGTGGAGGAGGAGTGCTGGTCTGGGGTGTCTTCTCTTGGGACACACTGGGTCCTCTGATATCCGTAGACACTTCCCTGAATGCGTCACACTACCTGAACATTGTTGCCGATCAGGTGCACCCGTTCATGATGACTGTGACGGGCAGTTTCAGCAGGACAATGCTCCCTGTCGCTGTGTTCGAATGGTCTTGACCAGGTCGGTCCCCCGATCTCAACCCGATCGAGCATTGATGGGATGAAGTGGAGAGAACCATCCGACGCCTTCCCAATTTGAACTGGAAAAAGTTTGAAAACGCAAACTACTATTTTTTTTATTATAAACGTACCTCCGAGAAGAATTTTATTACCTCGGAAACTAAGTTATATCATGCTTCTTCCGAAAATGAAATTACCCAGAGGAATTTCTAGCTACGCTACTGTTTAAAACTGATTGATTTCTTTATCTTGTTTATTCATTGATGAAGAAAGCTATCTGTTTTATTCTTATATCTTGATGTATTATTGCTGGAAAATGTGCTGGAAAAGTTGGTTTTTTTTATGTTTGGGCATTTTATTGCTTGAAACAATATTAGAGCTTGTGTAACATAGAGTGAAGGGGATAGGTTTCCGGCTCTAATAATGGATTTCTGGCGGTGTTCAATTAAAACTGTTCACATTATCATTTCTAGTTAAACGATTTTTTTTTTGGATGGGGGGGGGGGGGGGGGGGAAGGAATTTGGTAGAATGGGATTGATTTGTTTGTTTTTTTTCTCACTACATTTCTAGTTGATTTTCCCTCTTAACAATATATTATTCCTCTCCATTCAAAGTATTCCATGGCTCTTTGACCGTTTAATAATCCACAAGTTTATTGGAAAGAGAAACATGAATCAAAGCCAGAATAATCATCGCATAATCTGTTTCGTCTGTCAAGATATTGAGAGTAATATAGAAAAACGACGAGGGATGGCGCCATCAGACGTGGTGCACAATCTGAGCAACAGCATCCAATGTTTTGCTCCATTTATTTTTTGTGTAACAGTAATTACCGAATTCATATTTAATATGACGAGTTCCTTGTGTTCATAAATTCTGCTGAGGGAATCATTTTTTCAGCAGCATTCATTTCAGCAAGCTCCTCTATCTTTGAAAGTAAGTAATCTTGAAATCATTTTTCGCTGAAATCGGGCCTTTTGTTTATCCCATATAGTGAAACTCGGTCTCAATTTCGCGATAGGCTTATCACAGAGCGTGTTTAGCAACACGGAAATCGAACCCAAACAGCGGTAAAGTATAAGCAGAATTTATAAAATGGATATATGATAGCCAAATTTATAGATTTTCATAAAAGAGGTTTCCTTTTCATCATACGTTAATATTACCCATAGGTGCGCTGTTGTGTTTTTGGCAATAGAGACCCTGAATAGAAGACCATGTTCTCTATCTGGCAATAGAGGGCTCAATAGAGCCCGTTGATATGATATTATATTGTTGCCAGATTTAAATGTAAGGAAACTGTCTGGTAATATGTGAGTGAATTTACATTGGGCTTCATTGAATGCTGTCCAGTTCCCCCCCCCCCCCGTAAAAATCTATTATTCTAATAATAATTGGAAAATGGTCTTCGGAGGATTTTTTTCACGCCATTACCTCCGATATTAATTAATAAATAGAGAAAAATAGTAAAGAAAATTCCAAGGCTTCGACTCGAACCAGGAACCTTCGGGTATACACCCCGATACTTTAACCACTAAGCTACCGATGCTCTAACCACTATATTTTTCTCTTATATGTTTTTTCTCTTATATATTTTTCTCTTATATTTGCTCTAATCCCTAGTGTACTCCTTGGTCCCTGCTGAATGATGATAGCCTTGCAGTCGAAAAGTGCTTCCAGGTTCAGGTTGTATTTTTCCTTAATTTTTGTCGTGGTGAAAGAGTTTTTTATTTCTTTTATTTTATATTTTTCTCTATTTATTTATTATTCTAATGTTTATGGTTATATATTTGCTAACTGTAAGTAGATTTAATCTACTAATAAAAATTGTTGAATACTTTTATTAAAGACAAAGATTCATGTTATCTAATAGCTGTTAAAATAAGATAAAAAACAAGAAATAACTCTTAAAACGATTTCCAAGTATTCCGAAAAGCAACATATAATATTTATATTTTTAATTTTACAGTATGTAATAGAGTAGAACCTCGATAAATCGAATTTCAAAGGAAGAGGAAAGTGCTTCGATTTATAGAGGTTAAATAAATTTAAATTCGAATTAAAATTCGAGGTTTTAGTAACTATAAGAACACTGATATTTGCTGATTTCAAAAATAATACTGAAAAATTTCTATCACGTCAGGATTTCTTGAAAAATTTAATTTTACTTGGATATCCGCAAGCTTATGAAGGTTAAAGAATTTGCGACTAGCATGACAACAAAGGAAAAAGAAGCTGGGTTGCCTTCAAAGATGTCGTCAGTAAATTTCTGGGTAATTACAAGGATTCTGACTTGTAATGAATATGCTGGACAAATTTCAAGCGTTGAGTGTCAAAATACATTTCCTTCACTCACAGGTGGACTTTTTCCCTGAAAATTTAGAATCAGTCAGCGAAGAACAGGGTGAAAGGTTCCACTGTTGCCAGATTGTTCGCGAGAATTCCTTTTCAAATAGGATTTTAGCAAAAATATCGATATCGATTTTACAAAAAATCCTGATGTGATGAAAAAAATGGAGTTCATTTTTGAAATCAGCACACCAAATAACATAAAAAATAGCGAAAACTTCTCTTGTATTTTTCAAAATCTTCAATTTCGCAGGCCTGTGTTATTGATGACAATAGGCTTAAGAACAATTAACTATTCATAAGGAAGTTGCAACCTTAATTCGATTAGAGCACTAGATAGGGACTCCCTATCTACACTGGTGGCCAAAAGTTTGGACCAACCAGCAATGTCAAGAAAAACTGAATTTATACGAAAACTTGTATTATATACTTGATCCCATTACACGAGCAGGCTTAGTTCCATCGATTTCCGTGTATTCGCACTATTCCTCTTTTTTTAAGAAGTATACTGGGATTGACACCTGCTTTGCTACACTTGAACCTATCTTCAGTTGTTCTCTTGATGTCCATATTACTGATCATTTTCCTCTCTTACTAGTGTTCAACTCGACTAAATTAAGTATAATTCCTCCTATAGCTTATAGGAAACGTCTAATTTCTGACCACCGTTTGGCAGTTCTTGAATCTTACCTATCTCTTACTGACTGGCCTTGTCTATTATCTCATACTTTAGATGTTAATCTAATGTTCGACGCCTTTTTACACCATGTTCAATTTGGTTTCGATCGATACCTTCCGTTTCTACGTGCTCAGAAATCATCTAAATTTATTGCCCAGCCGAAGAAACCCTGGACTACTCCCGCTCTCTTGTGCGATATATCTATGAAGAACAAATATTATTTAATCGCCCGACGATATCCCACTCCAGAAAATCTTAAACATTTTAAGGATTTCTCAAACAAGGTGCGTGCAAAAATTAAAAGGGTTAAGTGGGAATACTTCAAAGGGCTCTTTTCGCGAATTATTTCCAATAAAAGTAAATGGCAAGTCATAAAAGACCTTGCTCAGGACAGAAAATCTTCTCCCCTCCCCTTTGATGGTACAGGTGATGTTAATAGAGAAAACTTGACAGTATTTCTTCAGACCTTGTTACCTGGTCCATCAAATGACTCTATTGATTCTGTCAATGATGAGGATACAGTTCAATTTGATAATAATGTGACTAGTTTTTTTGTACCCCCTACTACATCGGAGGAGGTTGAAAGTGTTATGTGTAAATTGAAGTCTTCTATGGCATTAGATCCTTTGGGCTTACCCTCAAAAATATTGGCTAACTTCAATCGATTATTAGCTCTTCCTTTGACATATATCTTTAACCATTCTATAAATGTAGGCGTTTTTCCCACAGTTCTGAAACAAGCTAGGGTTACTCCGATTTTTAAAAAGGGGGACCCTCTTCTTTATGCCAACTATCGTCCTATTACCTCTTTACCGTTCTTTGCAAAGGTATTCGAGAGACTCTTTCATACGCGTTTGTCGCAATACATATTCTCCACCAATTTTATTACTACATGCCAGCACGGCTTTGTGCCTAAGCGAAGCGTTGAGACTGCGTGTTATGAGCTTCTCGAATATGTTTCAGCTGAGATGGCTTCAAAAAATTATGTATCGGCAGTTTATATTGATTTTACCAAAGCTTTCGACCTTGTTTCTGTTGATCGACTTCTTTGTAAGCTTTCTCATTATTATGGTATTTATGGTCAGCCCTTATACTGGTTAAAGTCTTTTCTGATGGAGCGTTCTTACTTTATGCAAATATTTGATGCTACTTCTGAAACAATAGTACGTAATGTAGGTGTACCCCAGGGGTCGATTTTATCACCCTTATTATTTTGTCTACTTATTAATGACATTGTTAATTATATCCAACCACAATCCACTTTAAAGATTATACTTTACGCTGACGACGTCACATTTTTAGCTGCGACCCCTAAATTGTCTGATTTGCTAGTATTACTTAACAATGCGCTTGTGGATTTGAAGTTGTGGGCGAACTACAATTCTTTGCACGTGAACGTCAATAAAACCAAAGCGATGTCTTTTTATCAGCGGAATAGAAAAGGTGTACCTAATGTACTCTCATTAATGTATGACAACCAACTTTTACAAACTGTGACTTCTTTTACTTATCTTGGAGTATCTATTACTCGGGATCTTACTTGGGATCTCCATATCGATCTTTTACTATCTAAACTGAACAGAAGGCAGGGCCTTATTTCTCGTCTGCGATACGTGCCAAGTAAAATTATCTTTCAATTATATTATGTTTGGATTTATTCATATCTTAGCTTTTGTGTAGTGTTTTGGGGTTCTTCTACTCAACAAAACCTCACTAGAGTATTGAAATTGCAAAAGTGGTTCGTTAGATCATACCTTGGACTGCCGAAAACTGTTTCAGTAACAGCGAGATTTTCTCAACTTGGTATATTAACCATTTCTCAGTTGTATTTTTTACGTGTCTGTCTTTTTGTTTATAAAATTATTAATTCAATGTGGTCTGCCTCACCAACTTTTGAGTTGAATCGTAATCTAACAAACCATCACTACACTACAAGACTAAAAGATCAAATTATTCCTCCTTTAACAATACATAATTATCGCCGACGATGTTTATCATACGTCGGCATCATGTTTTGGTCACATTTACCTCCCAATCTTCGTTCTAAAAGGAATTTTAGCAAATTTTATAAGCAGCTCCTATGTTATGTCCGTAATCTTGACCCTGGTTTTCGCATATGATTTTGTTATGATCAATTTTCTGTTCTTATCTACACAGAATTTGTTAGAACGACTTGGTAATGTAGTTTATATTATACCTCGTCCAACAAGAGAAAAACAGGGTGTGTCACAGGAAGTTTCAGATTAGCCAATCAGAGAAAGGGGGCCTCATGCGCTTACTCACTTCTGTCTCATGTCTCATTGAAGAAGCGCTTTATAATATTACAGCAGAAGCTTTAATATTATTCACTTGCTTTGCTTTAATTATAATTAAAATAATTGTACACTTCATAAAATTGTCTTTTAACTCAATTTTATATATATCGTTTACTTATTTTAAGGTAATAACGTGCAGTCTGTTTAACCATCATTTTTTTTAAATATTTCTACATTCTAATGACATGTTTTTTGTTTTTTTTAAAGAATTATAAGGTTTTTATTAAAGATGCTATCTTATTTTTTATTTTTTTTAATAAAATACAGTTTTATGACACGTTTTCCATTACAGTTAACGATATCTCTTTCGTTTATTTGCTGGCCATGAGAATGGCCTTTGAATGTATAGTCTTGAAAAAGACTTTTTGAATTATATCTAAATTCAGGCTAAGGAGATTGTGGTAGAACGTTAATGTCATTCCACTCTTCTTCTTCTTCTTCTTCACTGTTGCTGTCTTCTCCATTAACATGAATTATTAAAGGCTCCACTTGATCTTCAATCAAACAGTCCGTTTCTCAATATCGTTCTTCCACACGCAAAACGTGTTCTATCGCTTTTCTCCAATTTTCAGGAGTTACATTATCAATTTCCGTTCTCGTTAGTTTTTCAACATCAGCAATCTTGAAAGTTGTATTCTTCTTCCGTATATATTCTTTTACCTGTGCCCAAATAAGTTCAATGGGATTGAGATCACAGTGATAAGGAGGTAGTCTGATAAGAACTAAATGGCCGGCATCGCTAGCCAGTTCATCTATAACATAGCGCTTTGCTGTTTTGTGTTGTTTGATAACATCGTACAGCTCACCTTTTGACATTTTTGCTTCGGTAGGTATTCCTCGTAGGGCCAACCACTCTATCATATCCGATTTCCTTGTATTGCTGCACGGCGCTTTGGCCTTCTCCACCAATCGGCCTCGGTGGCTCAGCAGGTTGCGTGATCGCCTCTGATGCCCGAGTACGCGGGTTCGATCCCGGCCGAGGACGACGAGGATTTTTCAGGGGTAAATCCTGAGATCACGCACTTCCTTCGGAAGGGAAGTAAAGCCGTTGGTCCCGTGTAGTCGTTTGCCGGCTGCACGTTAAAGAACCCTTGCGAGGCAAAATTTGCGGCCCCTATAACGCCGTCCTGAAATGACCATAGCAGTTGAAAAGGACATTAATACCAAACAAACCAAACCAAACCAAACCTTCTCCACCAAGTGATATGGGGCATTATCCATGACGATTACTGAATTTTTCGGAATATTTGGCAGCAGTTTTGTTCTAAACCATTCATGAAAACAATCCCCATTCATTTCGTCATGGTAATCTGTGGATTTATTTTTTGACCGAAATAATAAACAGCAGTCGTTCACAAACCCTTTATCGCTTCCAGCATGCAAAAGAATGAGACGGGAGCCTTTACCCGTAGGAATGAAACGCCCGCGGTAGGGTTCCGAGCTCCCTGGTTCAGCACAGCTTTTCCCGTCGTGATGCCACTGTCTTTCACGGCCATGGTGTGCATTAGCCCACGTTTCATCCAGATATATGAAAGTACGTGTGGGGTCCCTGCGTAGCATTTGTACTTGCCTTAAAAAACGACGTCGTTGTGCGATAACATCTGTCCGCTCGATGTAAAATTGACGGTGGTTGATTTTGCCATACTTCATATGCAATTTATCATGCATAATGGTGGCGAAGGAAGTTCTCGATCCGACGTAGTCAGTTTTTTCTCTAAATTTCTGGTACACATTTTTCAGAGTAGGATAATTACCTTCTGAGTGTATTTCGGATACACATGCTCGTGCAATCGAGAGGTCAAAGTCATCCAGATTCGTTGTTCGAGATTCCCTGGGCCTTTTCTTTCCAGGAGTCGAAAAGTGAGGAGAGGGGGTGGTAGCTTCGCATGAAGACGCTTCGTTTCCTTCTTGAACAATTCTTCGAACGCAAGAAAAAGAAACTTGCGTTGCCTTGGAAGTTTCTTCTATCAAGGCAGATGAGCTTTTAAAACACTGTTTTCCTTTTAAGTAGCAAAATACGTTCCACGCAATCTCCCTAGCCTGGCTGTGAATAGTTTTTCCTTGTTTGGCTGAAGAGCTGTTGCACGGCGACGCCATTACAAATTGACTTGTGTAGCCGCTGAAGGAGAGATCCCACAAAGCATTGCGGATGAGTGAGTAGTCGATATCAGACCGGAAACACGCCCTGTTTTTCTCTTGTTGGACGAGGTATAGTTACAGTACATTTGTTATTAATTTAACGAACTTTGTTACAGCTGTTGATTACTACGCCGTATTTATTGTTGTTATGTTTAGTTTATTGTTGTCTGTATTATCATGACTCATATTAACCAGTTAGCATTTGTATTTTATTTATATGTTGGATGCCCCTCAGTGGCCTACCTGTCGGTCATTCTTGACCATACTGGCACCTGTGGGTTAATTCATCCTTTCCTTTCTAAATAAATAAATAAATAAATAACTACTGAATTGACGAACTGTTTTACACCTACAACTCTAATATCCCGTACACACGGAACGAAAATACTCAGTTCAACAAACTAGTTTGATGAAACTAGATTCGTGGATCTAGTTTCAGGTTAAGTGCTGTTCACACGAATCTAGTTTGCCCCACTGAATTGTGGAATTGTTTGAAATGCAGTGTGGGATTGTGCGCAATGGTTCTGGTGGGTGTGGGATTCCAAAAATCTCAAATCATCTTGAGAAACAAACAAAAATGGATGTATGTCAAAAAAAAGTTTTGTTGTTACTTCTCCTGATGCGCTCGATTAACCTGCAAATTGGTCAATGCATGACATTGATGGCGTATTACCAGCAATGTAATTCAGTCATTTTGCGGAGACGATTAAGAAATCAGTCATTACTTAGCGAAATGTTGTTATTGTTAACAAAGCAACAGAAGCCCAAAGAAAGAAAATTTTGGATTAGACAAAAATCAGCACATTAGTGGGACATTATTGTGCCACAAATGGAACCACGTATATTCAAGGAAAATTTCAGGTAAATGTTAACCTAAGCTTTACATATTTCACATATTGCTAAATACTTGCAATTACTGAAATTATCTCCTTTTACAGAATAAGTAAAGAAACTCTGACTGCCTTGTGTGAACACTTGAAATCTACGTTCGAGTGCCAAGATACTAACATGCGTCGCTGCATACCACTTCAGAAAAAAGTGGCTATGTGTGTCTATGCGCTCTCATCTTCAGCAGAGTTACGCACCATTGCTCATCTCTTTGGTATTGGAAAGAGCACCCTCCAGAAAGCTCTCCATCAATTTTGTGAAATTGTCGTTACTGACGTTATGCCGAAACTGATCAAGTTTCCCACCACCCCAGATGAACTATTGGAGTGTACAAATGGATTTTTGGAAGAAGAATGAACAAGTGTACGGGATGCGCGGAACATGTTTCGCGAACCGAAACGAGAAAAACTCGTTCCGTGTGTACGGGGTATTAGTAAATATGAAACAATATTCAGGGAAGAAACAAATTTATTTCTGCATTGTTGGTTTCTTATTACCTAAAATCAAAATAAGACTGGCCAAAAGCTTGGACCACATTTGTATAACATAAAGGGAAAAAAGTATTACATCATTAACTAATGAAGAATTTTGATATTTGAGATCATTTTGACTCTACAATATTTGACAAACGACCTGAAATAGAATTAAATAAGCTTTTAATAATATTTGGCTTAACAGCTTTTTGAATGGCTGCTATTAGTTGTTCTCGAAATTTGTACTGAATGTTTTGGTAAATTTTTTGTTCCGTGAGATGCCACACGTTCTCAATAATATTCAGATCTCGATTTCGAGCAGTCCAAGCAAAAGTGGAAATGTTGTTGCTCTCAAAATAGGCTTTCGCAACTCGTGCAATATAGATTGCAGGACTGTCCTGCTGCTAAATCCATGGTTTTTTCTTAAACTAGACTTTGCACAAAGGGATGAACACATTGTGAAGATCATCTTTATATTGAGCTGTTGTGCAATGTCCATCTGTAATGTGAATCTTCAACTTTCCGTTGCTTCCAATAGCACCCAGAATCATTACTCCACTACCACCCATTTGCCGCTTAATTCGCAGTGAAACAAGTGATTCTTTATCACGATGCTCTTCATAAGAAGCTATATTATCAGGACCATCCAAACTGATTCGTTTTTCATCAGAAAACACAACCAATTGAAAGTCTGTGTTTTCACGCAGATGTGTCTTAGCAAACTCCAGTCACTTCTGCATGTGTTTCTGTGTTAGTGTCAACTGTTTGGGTATAATTTCATAGGCAAAAGTTCTGAGCACGTAGTTCGCTGCGAATTGTTCTTCTTGAGACAGCAAGTTGCAGATTAAGTTTGATTTGTGTGGTGTTGACTACATGCCGAGATGTAATATCATGTCTCTTAATTCTTGATTTGTCTCTTCGCGTCAGTGCACTAGGTCGTTCTATTTCCGTCCTATTTTCCAATTAACATTTTTAACAAATCTGATAAAGATTTGTAGCTCACACGGGAGATTTCAGCAACTTTTTTGAAGTTCGTAATTTGCTTGTTAAAACTTCTAATTCGCTCTCGTTGGCCTTCAGTTAACATTGTACAATACATAATATGGGTTTGGTACTCACCACACAATACGATGACTTGTGATATGCAAATTATTTGCATGTTTGTGATGTTGGTCCAAACTTTTGGCCGGTCTTATTTTGATTTAAGGTAATAAAAAAGCAACGAAGCAGAAATAAATCTGTTTCTTCCCTGAATATTGTTTCATATTTACTTAGAGTTGTAGGTGTAAAATATTTTTAGTATAAATTCATTTTTTCTTGATTTTGCTGGTTGGTCCAAACTTTTGGCCACTAGTGTAGTGCTCTAAATTCGATTGATGCGTGGCGCACTCTAGTGACTGTTAGAAAAACTAACGACCTGTAGGCGTGCCTAATGCTATGGCAGAAAAACGTTATGGTAGAAATTATTGCTATGTGGTTGGATGCCATAAAAATGAATACAGTATATCCAAAGTCTCTATGTTTAGTTCTTCTTTATTAAAGAAAGATCCAGGAAGGAGGATAATGTGGATTTAAGCTGTGAAGCATATCAGTTAATATTTTACAAACAAAGTGCGCAGTGACGGATAGACGAAAAAAGACGCATGAAAAGAGAGCGTGAATGAAAAGGAGGCACAGTTATCTTCCAAGAGGGCGTGGTTGGAGAGCGTGTGTTTACCTCACGATATTGCTACTTTCTGACACCAGTTAGCGCTATTTCGCAGCGAACGATGCGTTCCTGGTAGTTTTGTCGGCCAACCTTAATGAATTGTTAAATTGGATGACGCCCTTCAATATTTTGGGCGGTGGAATGGAAATTGGGTTTATTAATTTATATGCACACATGCAAATGTTTCCGTATTGGTTAGGTTTATTTTAAATTGGATTTCTGAAAAAAATTTTTTGAGTGTCCCCTCCCTTTTATTGCCAAGAAACGAGCGGGTGCCTCGAGTTCACGTCAACAATGCTTAAATGATAAACTGAAATTAACATTGTATTCATTTATGACTCGTCAGTATGAATCGATTGATATATCACATGACTTACATTGGTATACTTAACATTAGTGACGTACTTGAAGGGGCTATTTTTTCGGACTAACGTTTGTTAATTCGTAAAGAACGTCATAATAGTTTGTTTCTCGTGATTATCGATCAAATGGCATATTACACGCCTTAGGCCTCTTAAGCACTGGCGACTGGTTGCTAGAAACCCCGAGAATATAAGTAGAATAGTTATCGTTTACGCACTTGGTTGCGGCAACAGTTGGGCCACCAGGTGCGTAAACGACTAGTTTAGTTATGTCTTGAGCAACCACTCGCCAGTGCGTAAGAGGTCTTATATTGCCAATAAAAAATTTTAATGGGCGTTAGGTCTCAATAGTCACGTGACTGTCAGACCGATTTCATTGATATTATAATCAGCTGAGCTCATGAAAGGTCTCTCGAATAGCGAAAAGTGAATTTGAAAAAGCTAAAGCATTCTCGAGAAATCGGAGGACATACAGGCGGACGGACAGACAGACACTTTTTCAACAAAAAAATAATTGGTCCTTTATTCACGTACGCGTTTCGGCTAGATAACCATCGACAGGGTATTATAACAGAAATGAGGCACAATTGAAAAGTGGAAAGGAAATGTGAGGAATCGAGATGACGTCCAATACAATAAAGGAAGAGGATATACTATGTAAACATGGGGGGGGGGGATAGAGAGTAGAATGAATAAGGAGAGAGTAAGAAATTCTTTACTAGAAAAATTAGAAAAGAAAAATAGTGTATAAAAGATTTTTTAACAACGGACCAATTATTTCCATCTTATTTTCCACTCTAACTATGTTGCCAAGAAAGTTATAGCGCTCACTCCTTTCTTAGACAGACGGTAAGCAAAAGATTTTAATCACAGATTACTTATTATGTAGATGCAACATTCAATATTAAAGATGTGGAAAGTGGATAACTTCTGGTTTTGACGTTATTAATTGTACCGCAGCTGGCGGCAGCCTGGGATATTATTATGTAAACATTGGCTCTCACCTGTATTTTGTAAACATTAGTTCTCTCGTGTATTTTGATGTCTAATAAAGTTTTCAGTATGTTAATTTCCATAAGGATACAAGGGACTATCAAAAAATTCCCGGAATTATTGACTGGCCGGTAAACGCCGTAAGTCTGGAAAACGCCTATCTGTAATCAGCGCCCTCTACATCCCAAGCGCGCGCACATATGGTTGCAAGGTATTCGGACGTGTCATTCGGGAGCTGTAGCGTGTGCTTGTAAGAAGGAGTAACACAAGTTGCCGCTGGTTGGCGCGATGTCACAGTTTGAGCAGAGAGCAAACATCAAGTTCATGTTCAAGCTTGGAAAAAGTGCTACGGAGACAGTGCCCTTTGATTGAATCAGCTCTGTTTGATTGGTTCAACTGGTTTAAGGCGGGCCAGGACAGTCTCGAAGATGAGCCGCGGTCGGGAAGACCAACAACCTCCAGGCAATCTGAAAACGTCGCAAAAGTGCTGGATTTGGTGCGTACTGATCGGAAGGTAACTATCAACGAAGTGCCTTCAGAAATGAACGTTTCTTTCGGGTTCTCTCAGGCAATCTTGGTTGAGGAACTGGTGATGCGATGGGTCTGCGCGAAGTTCGTTCCGCATCAGTTGAATGCAGATCAGATGGAATGTCGGATGTCAATTGCTGGTGATCTGTTTGAGAATGGGACTACGGGGTCAACGTTTTGTGTCAAAAGAAGATCGAAGTAAGTGCCACAGCCGGTCTCAACTCCATTCCAAAGGAAGAGTTCGCACGGGCTTTCCAGGAGTGGCAGTTTCGTTGGAGTAAGTGTGTGTATGCCCAAGGAAAGTACTTTGAAGGGGATTAAGGCCGCGAAGTGCATACCGTATCCAGTCACCGCCAGATTACAGTTCCGGGAACTTTCTGATAGTCCATTTATGTTATATTTTTTAATGCAAGTTTCACTGTTTCTTAAATCATGTGAAGCGTCCTGATTGAACATTAATGAAAGCTTAGGAAAGCTTAATTATAGTAAAATCAAAAATTAACAACATAATTTGCTAATCGAAACCATTTGCTAACTGAAATTATTTTTGTAGTTAAAAAATTTTCCATCATTATTATTATGGAAAGAAACAAGCTCAGAAGTGGTAATTGGTGCTCGGCGCCAAATTGTTCCAATTCCAGAAACAAAAACCCAAATTTGTCTTTTTTCCAGTTTCCTAAAGATATTGAAAGGTATGAAAATAAATACTTTGAAAAACTTGTGTAATAAAACAGTACCACCTCATTATTTGTTTTAATCTTTATTAGATGCAAAATATGGATCATTAATTGCAGAAGACACGATTTATTAGAGAAACCAATTACATCCATTGCAGGGAAGTTATATTTATGTGAGGAACATTTTGAGAGCATAGAATTCATGAATCCACAACAAAAAGGAATTTTGGCAAAACGCAAAAGACTCATGCCAAATGCTGTGCCTACTATTTTTAAAATTCCAAATCCGGAATTTAAACGGAAACTTAAATCCCGGTTCCCTTTAGAAATGAAAAAAAACCAGAAGACTTCCAAACAAGGTAAATTATGTGTGCTGAAATAAAAAAAAAAAGTATTAATTTTTTGTTCTCACAATTAAATTTCAAATAATCAAAGCCTCCCCCTTCAAATGCAGTTTTACAGCAAAGATAAAATTAATAATATGGATCAATAGCGATACCAAAATAACAAAGCAAGGGAAAACAAAAAAACTGAAAAACTTACCTACATTTAAATTAATTAAACAATTTCTTAAACAGCTATGATGTCAATGTAACTTAAAAAATTAAAATAATCTGTTAGACTATACATATCTAATCTATAAATTTATCTGCATCGCTCTGTAAGGGCTGCTAGCCCACCCTCCCTTATACCCAGATGAAGGCGGGATTAAATGCCGAAACTAGTCAGATGATCTTCGACCTCAAATGTTGAACTGTAAGGGCTCTCTTTATTTCATTATACAGGGTCTTTATAATTAAAGTTTCATTTTGACATGGCATAAAAAAAAACTACTGGACCAAAAGCTATAATACTTGGTAATATTATACACGAGGGCATGGGAAGTTCATACCCACCAAAAAAAAATTAGTTCAAAAGGTCACCACCAGCATGGAATGACTTTAATCACCATCGCGATTAAAGACTTGTTAACCTGTGTCTTCGTGTCTAATTTCGTATACGAATATTGCATAAGCGCCATTCCATGCTGGTGGTGACCTTTTGAACTATTTTTTTTTTTTTTTGGTGGGTATGAACTTCCCATGCCCTATTGTATAATATTACCAAGTATTATAGCTTTTGGTCCAGTAGTTTTTTTTTATGGCCATGTCAAAATGTAACTTTAATTATAAAGATCCTGTATTATTATATCATTAAAAATATATTATTAAAAATATTATTGTTAACAAAATCTTTTTTATTTTCTTTGATTCTGTAAGCATTCTACAGGGTGAATCAAACGTCACTTGATATAGCTGTATTTCGGAAATGGTGTATAAAATGAACCAAAAAGTTTCGTGAGTTACAAAAATAAAGCGACTACAGGGTGACGAAAAAAAAAAAAGACTAAACCACTGTTATTAAAAAATGTCTGGCTTCAAATTAAGTACTGTAGAGCCCCGATAATTCGAGCCTCGGTAGTTCGAGGTTCCTTGTCTTTCGAGCTGGATCACTCTCGAGAGTCACGCCAAGTGTTGCTGATTTAAAAAAAATATTCAGTTTCTATTTGGCTTTTGTGTGATGATGAGAGTGGAAAGGCTAAAAGAAAGTCTGTGCTGATTAAGCTAGAAAAGTAAGTTAGAAGCCTCGAAAAGAATAGACAACGGTGAAACGTTGAAGAAACTTGCAGCTGAGTATAGTGTCGGTAAAGTAACGGTAGGAGATTGACGCCGTAATAGAAACAAAATCGAAAAGTTTTCTTCAATTAAATGCTCAAATATTTCGTCTTGTGGAAGAAAAGTTTAAGGTAGTATGTTTACCTAAACCACTGTCTATTGTAAAATAAATCTTTCCGCGTAGTCAAGTTTTCTAAATTCGAGGTACAGTCAGCCCCAATCACTTGGAATTATCGGGGCTCTACAGCCCCAATTAAATCATGCATTATGGAAAAGAGAATGCAGTTTGTTACTAGAACATCATGGCTGTTCGAAATTCATCGAAAATCCAAATTTAAAGTACAAGAAGAAGCCATTGAGAAAGAGAAAAAGAACTTGAAGAAAAGATGAATACAGGGCGAGTCAAAAGTCACTGGACATAGGTTATTTCGGAAATGATGTGCAAGGCCAGGCGCAAATGAGGCAACAATGTCGAAGCAAATTGTGTCGAAGCTTCAATGGAAACATTTTTGTTGCTTGTTTTGAGGCAACAGATAGCGCAAATGTGGAAACCATTTCATTCTACAGAGCAGCATCGGCTTATAAGCAGCATCAGTCAAATAATTCGTGCTATCTATCGTGCTATCCGTCATTACTTGATCAGTCATGTTGTTTGAACGCGCGAAATTGGACTAGATGCTCATTGGCTGTTGTCAATCACATGATAGAGTGGTGGAGGCAACCTTATTGCCTGGATTAAACCTTGCTTGATCAAAGCGACGGCAACCAGCGGTAGCCTCCACATGTCGCCAGTAAGTTGCGTGCAGCCATTTTCATTCCACAAGCGACCATTCCATTCGACCGATTCAGTCGCCGTCGCCTGATTGTTGTCCAATTTGCACCGGGCCTGAAATGAACGATGTGACAATGCTAGCAGGGAATAGGATAGATGCTCTTTTGGGACAGCTTTGGAGTTCGGCCGCCATCTTAAAATCAGCCATTTTGAGTGAAGGTTCATTTTCTTAAATGGAAAGGGGTTCGCATGGCATATCAAATAATACCAGTTTTTTTTCCCTCAATAGTTCATTTCTGCAATCGGTATTCAGTTATCTGTTGTGGTTCACAAGTTTTTAACAAAAACATTGACGGTGTACCATTATCTGTTGCAGTTAATTGGACATGGCACCAACGAAGAAAGAAAGGATTGAGCTGATCCTGATGTTCGGGGAACGCCCCTACCGTGCCACTGTCGCTGATTTCAGCGCCCGGCACCCGCTGTAACATATGTGATATCACATTTCAGAGGTAGTGAGACTGTTCAACATAAAACTTGTACACTCCGGCAAAAAACATCTATCGATGAGGCAATCTCAACAATAGTATTGGCAGCATTTGCAAAGAGTTCAAAACGCAGCACAAGATGGCTTGTAATTGGGTCCACACTCAGCGAATCACCCATAGCACGAATTCTGCGTACCAACAAGTGACATTCATTCAAAGTTCAGATGCAGCAAAAACTATCCGAGGATGATACCGGAAAGACGTGAAGATTCTCTGGGCTCTGGACAACTATCGACTGGATCCCTCATTTGCACATAACATTGATGAGGCAAATTTTTCTGTCCATAATGAGATGAACCGTCAGACCTTGAGATATGGAGGGATACGAAACCCCATTGGACAGATCCATCCAAAGTCGTTATTGATGTCAAAATTATTGTGTGGGCTAGATATGGGGCACCGGTTTAATTGGACCAATTTTCATAGGGCACCCTAAATGCTGATGAGGACCTGCGAATATTACAAAACACTGTGTTCCTGTCACTGAAGATGTCAGTTTTCCAAGTTTTTTCAACAGAATTGTGCACACTACACCATGGATGTGTCATTGGATTGGCCGGCAGGATCCTGTGGAGTGGCCACCACGTTCCTCAGACCTCACATCGCTAGATTTTTTACCCCTGGAGCCACTTGAAACAAGTTGTGTATGCTGTGATAAACCAAAGCAACGTTACCTTCAGTAACACATCCTACAGGCCTGTAACAGCATTACCCCCGACATTCTTGTGCGCGAACAAGAGGGACAGCACATTGAGCACACCCTTTAGCTGTGCTTATGTGTTTATTTGGAAAGTGCCGATGTTTTTGTTTATAACTTGTGAACCGCAACAGATAACTGAAATCTGAAGGCAGGAACAAACTGGTAAAATGTGATATGCCACATGGCCCCTTCCCATTTAAGAAAATGAACCTTGACTCAAGATGGCCGCCCAATTCCAAAACTGTCCCAAAAGATAGAGCACCTATCCTGTTCCCTGCTAGCATTACACGCCGTTTCCGAAATACACCAATGTCCAGAGACTTTTGACTCACCCTGTACATGTTGCTATCTTTAAATAATTTTATTTATTTTTAAATAACGTTATGCATATACATTATCAACATAAACATGTTTCTGAATACTAACCTGCCCGAATTCATTCACTTCTATCGTAAATATTCGCACATTCTCCAGATAGACGAATATTCCTGGCATTCATTTGCAAAACTTGTTTTCATAATGTCTCTGGCTGTCACTGCAAGCAGTACGATCACGTGTCCACTTTCCATTTTTCTTCATAAGACGTTATCGTTTGTCATAGCTGTGTAATCAGTGATCTGGGATATTAACATGAAAATCAGAAAGAAAGAAAAAAAATCCGTGACCTGAATTCGAACCTGGAAACATGAGTAACCAGCTCATCGTCTCTACCAACTGGGAAACTGCGACACGGTATAGCAAAGCTGTCTCCCAAGTGTTCTAAAGAAAGGTAGTCAACCTGGAGGTCCAATCATTGGCAGCCACTTGGCTCGCAGATTTCCAAACCATCAGGAAACTGATGAAAACTGATATAAGAAAGTAATAAATAATAACTGAACTTCATGGTATTCAATTAGTGCAGGCTACGAGTGAATACTCGTGGTCCCTGGTTCGAATCCAATTCGCGAAATTTTTCCTTCCGATTTATGTTTATATTTCTAATTTTCTATATTTTGATTTCTAAAGTTTCAGCGAGATGTTCCGTGTGCTTATAATTTAACTTACACTATTTTGACCCTTCTAGGGCACGTTCTGCTGATCGGATTTTGATGAAATTTAGAATATAAGTTATATAGACCATGGGGAAAAGATTTTTGCAATAAAAATTAGTTCAAATTTCGACCACTAGGTGAAAAAGTGGTCCATAAGGAACAAGCAGCACATATTGGAAACACAAAAAATTATTTATTCACAGCATTTGTTCAGTGTGCATTCCATTTATCACAAGTCGCTTTATAGAGTATTCAGCAGTAGCGCGAAGGATTTCTTGAGGAATTGTAGTAATATGCTTGCCTCCAATTCAGGCAGAAACTGTATGCTTGCTACATAGACACGATCTTTCAGGAATCCCCACAACCAGAAGTCCGGAGACGGAGGAGGCCAAGTAGCCGGAAAATTCTCGAACTTAGCCGATCATCTCAAAAGTGGTCAAGAAGTAGTTCCTTCACTTGTCAAGCAATGTGGTGTGCCAACATTAAATTTTGGAGTAATTTTTCCTCTGTTTTGTTTCAGAAGATGCTTATTGCGCTTATTTATATCAAGGAAATGGATTTGAATCTGATGATATAGATCCTCCAATAATATTTCCCGATTGGGACATTTTTCTTGCTCCTCACAAAAAGAGCAACTTTGCATGAAGACAGCAGTCTCTAAACATTCTCGTTTTTGTAAGGCAAGAATGACTTTTAGTGCAGAAGTTCGCAGTAACGGGCACCCATGATGGCTTTTAGGGCCTTGAGAAGTGTTCTCCTCAAAGAAAAAGGGGCCAAGAATGAAATCAGCGGTAAAACCACACCAAGTAGTAATGAAATCAGAATGCAGAGGCTGTTCATGCACAACAGTAGGGCTTGCAGTATCCCAGATGCGACAGTTCTGAGTATTCACTGGTCCATCTAGGGTAAATTGCGCCCCGTCTGACCACAAAATGTTCCAAGCCACGAGTTGTCAATGGGTATTCTGGCCAAAATCCGGATAGCCGGGTCTTGAGGGAGCAGCCTTTGCACCACATGGATCTTGTATGGATACCACTTTAAAAGGCATCCCCGAACCTTTCGTACCGTAGACCAAAGGAGAGACAACTCTCCTGATACTGCTCGAGCACTTGTTGAAGAATATTGGGAGCCGGCGCTTTTTCAAACACAGCAACAGCGACTTCTTCCACACTTTCATTTGAAATCCGTTTCCGTCCTTTTCCTCTTAGCACACCCAACTTCCTGTCTCTTCAAATTTAATAATCATCGTTTTCAAACCATTAATTGTCATAGGCCCTTTTCGCAAGTCTTTCAAGCATCGAAATTCTCGTATTGCAGCAGAACCATTACTACAGTTCGGATAAAAAACTTTACTTGTAAAGCTCGATAATTCTTCTGTAAAAGCATGGTGAATATTGATTCTACAGCGGATTAATGGCATTTTAAAGCGTGATAAGCGCCACCTAGTGATCGAAATTTGAACGGGCAGAACGGGCTCTAGAGAGGTCTGAATAGCGTACTGTCCGCTTCCCACGAAAATGCCCCTGCGTTGTTGAAAGTGCTCACTGCGCGCGCTGCAATCGTGGATGCGTCCAGTAACTTAAATTATAACCACCCTGTAGTTTGATAAAATTTAAAATTCGATTTGACGCAGTGTTTAGTGTAATACTCTAAATTTTTGTTATTCATTAATATGTATGTTATTTTCTTCACTATAGACAAAATTTTCGAAGACAGATGTATGGATTTCTCAGAAGGTTATAATGGATGCAAAAATGGAATAATGGATGAATTGCAGAAGAACATTGCCAATTATACGCGTATTTTAAATGATCTGTTTATGGCAATTGAGCATATCGTCAGTGGTACTTCATTTATCACGAAAAGGGTGATAGACAATGTTCTTCTCTATGAAATCCAATCTCAACCATTGCAACCAACAATCCATCTTATGTATACTGAGTGCTTAAGAAATGAACATTTGAGTGATTCAGAATTTATAGAATACGCAGAAAATGATCAGTGTGGACAATTTTCTTCATACATACCTGGAAGATTTTTGTCGTTAGAATCACAGCGTTCAAATTCAAATAATGTTGAAGTCATCAATGCTTCATCACAGGAAATAGAAATCGATGAAGACGATCATAATTCTTTAGAAACTGGTGTTATTGAAAGATGCGCTAACAGCACCAACGGAGGAAATAAGACAGACGAAATCATCGTGGAAGTGGAACCTTCATTTGAAAATGCATGTCAAAGCTCCCAGATTTTGTTAACGTATCTGAAGAAAAAAGAACGATTCAGCTCTGAAACGCTCTCATATTCGTGCCGATATTGTAAACAATCTTTCGACAGTCTGTTTTTAAGGAAGAAACATGAACAAGTGCATTCAGATGAACTTTGCGGATATATGAATGGCAAGGATTATGTAGAGGACAAAGGAAGCCATCAGAATATAGATTTAGGAGGTAAGCTGTACAAATGTTTTTATTGCATAATGACTTTCTGCACCACCAAAGAGAGAAAGGAGCACGAAAAAGTTCATACTGGAGTTAAAACTTACAACTGTAAATACTGTAACAAAATCTTTATCAAAAGATCGAGTAGAAATTATCACGAAAGTCGACATACAGGAGAACAACTCCACAAATGTGATTACTGCGAAAGATATTTATGCACCTTAGCTTATAAAATAAAACACGAGAGAATCCATACTGGAGAAAGACCCTACAAATGTGACTACTGCGAAAAAAGCTTCACCAGTTTATCAGTTAAAAAAACTCATGAGAAACTGCACACTGGAGAGAAACCTTATAAGTGTAATTATTGTGGCAAAGCCTTCATCGGTTCAGCAGCGAAAAAAAATCACGAACGAGTGCATACAGGTGAGAGGCCTTACAAATGTGATTATTGTAATAAAGCGTTTACAAGTCTCCAGCAGAAACAAAGGCATGAACCCATACATACGGGAGAAAAACCTTACGGTTGTGATTATTGTGATAAGAAATTTGTTCGCTTGGATAAAAAAAGAAGACATGAAAAAATTCATAATCCGGGATCTGTTTAATGTCGATATAAGAAATGCTTGAATGGAATTTCAAAATCATATGAGTAGTTTGTGCTTATGTTATGCGCAGATAATGAAATTGCACAGTTCACGAAACGAAGCAATTTGTTGCTCATTCCTGTGATTTTTCTCGCTTACCAATCTTTGTTATTCTACCTGGTGCATGCTGTATGGTAAAATATTACTGTAAATTTTTTACAATTTACATCAGAATTCTGTTCGTAATATTTAGTACGGTTAATTTTTCACTCATGTCGGTTACAGCGAGCGCTATAAACCGCTCCTTTTAAATACAGTGAGTCCTCAACTTACGACGTTTAGCATTTACGACATTTATAAATTCGGTGATACGACACTTGTTTCGCACTTACGACATAAAAAATGCGATTTCCTTGATATTTTTCCTTAAAAAAATGTTTCGATTTACGACACACTTTCCGGGAACCAATTAGTGCCTAAGTCGAGGACTCATTGTACAGGCTAAGATATTTCGACGTCAAGTACCGAGGTCTCGGAAATTTTTTTTCTAAAATTAATATACTCTGAGGTTAATTATGAATTAAGTGCTTGTGTAGTATTAACGATTGCTGGAATTACTATTTATATTATCAACTTACTATTTCAGTTTCAAATTTCACAATCTAAATTTTAGATACCTACTCCAAAATGGTGGATTTAGAAAATGCTGTAAGAGAATGTGATATCTTATGGAGCCACGAATTCGAACAATCTGTTATACATCTTCTAAGTGACAACAGAACTGGTGTTAAAAGAAGCAGACGAGAATATCATCTTAGAAGTAAGTACGCTATATCAAATTTATCAGGTGAAACGAAAATAGTGACAAGAACTGGTCGTTTTATGGCAACAAAAGAATCCGCTCTTCATGTCATTCGTGATATTCATCTGTCTACTGGACACAAAGGCGAAAGAAAAACCCACAAGAAAGTGATGGAAATCTATGCTAACATCCCACGACGAATTATTTCTGCATTTATAAAACAATGCGAAAGTTGCACAGAGAAGCTAAAACGAAAGGAGAATGCATAAAGAAAAAAAACTCTTTAGCCACAACAGCAAGTTTCACTTTTTTCTTATCCATTATTACTAGCCACAGTTTCTTTGAAATTTATTGTTCAATTTTTCTTGGTTTTGATAATTTTTTCCATTATTTTTGATCTGTTAAATATTGTGTCTTTTTTTTAGTGTTCATTAAAGTTTCTGTTACAATTTCATTGCCATGTATTGTTTATAGTACTATAATTCTACTTTTTATTGAAAGGAGTCTGGTAAAGGAATTGTCGTAAGAGACATGATCTTGTTGACTATCAAAGTTTACCAGGTTGGAATTATATCAGGTTGTTGCAAAACTTTCTTCCGGTTCTAGAACCCGTGCCCAAGAAGGGCTCATTTTCCAAAGGAGGTGTTCATATTTTTTCAAACAAATTATTGCATTCGATTCCTGAATATCTTTGCTATATTACATCCAAGAATCAACTTTCTGACTATACATCTGTGAGTGCCATCAACGGTCTGAAATGTACCTTTCACGCGAGCATATTCGAGCAATAATCTTCTACGAGTATTCTGGAAAGATCAGTGCTGCGCAATGTCACCGAAACATTTGCCAACGTTTAGGTGATGGCACTGTTAGTTTACGTACAATAGAAGAATGGTATCGCCGGTTCAGACGCGGAGATAGCACTCTTCAAGATGCACCTCTCTGCTCGGCCAATCATGATTTCAGATGGTGATCTACGCCAAGCAATTGATGAAGATCACAATGTAACAACGAGGGAACTCGCAGAACAGTTCAAAGTTCACTTTTCAACCATTGCCCGGCATCTGCATGAGCTGAGTCTGTCATTTAATAAAATGAGGTTTTTGTGTTGGAAAAAAAATCCGGAAAAAACTTTTGCAACAACCTGATAGATTCATCATGCATTATCAAGAGCATTTGACAAAGTTTCATTTACTTTGAGCATGGACCTCCAAAACAGCAAAGGAAGTAACTTAACATTTGTTAAACATTTTTTTAGAATATGGTGCTACACATGTTTTACAGTCCCATAGTTAAAGATCTCTCCTCGCTTTGGCCAGATTTACAAGGAACACTCACTAAGGTGTAAATCACCGATTTTCACCATTTTTTTTATTGAGAGATAACACCAATATTAGCCCACCGTTTAATTTGTAGCGGCTTATTTTCAGTATTTTTCTAGATAGAAAATCATAAACTTTTGACATTTTCGCGTCAAAATCTAATACTTGGACACCTCCATGTTAGTGCGAGAGGAAACCAACAATTTTAAAATATAAGTAGTTTTTCATTACAGCATTAAAAAATCAGGTATGTTCGATAATATTGAGAAATTCAGACAGCTTCGACAACAAATTTTACACGATTTTGGCAATGCTAAAAATCTAAATTTCATTATTCTTGACAGAGACTGAAGACTAGACGTTATCATAGTAATAGAAAAGACGTTTCTATTACTATGACGTTATCCATCAAACAACCTACGTCATCACTGATTCTCTGCTGATGCCTTTGGACTTAAAAATTTTCAGTAAGCAGGGAAAGAAGGCCAGGAACATGTAATCGATATTATACTTTCTCCAGCAATGAAACGAATACGTGCAGTTTTTAATACCGGTTAAGTTTAAAAAAAAAAGAAAAAAAAAAGAACGTATCGTTCAAATATATTTCCTGTATGATTTTAATGATTTTTTAGGCAAACTATCGAAGTTTTTTAATTATAAGAAAATAAATTCAATATCGTTGGAGTAATTTTTACGATGTGCATATCGCGTTCAAACTAGAAAGCAATGATAGCAAAATAAAAGAATATTTATTTTATTATTATAACGTAAATACTTTTTTAAAGGCTCCAAAACTCCCCAATTCATTCTTTAACTATTATAATCAACTAATCTAAACATAATATTTCAACTTGCTTTTATCGAAATAATAATCTCACTCACTAATGAATGAATGAGAAAGAATTAAGAAGAAATAAGTGAATGATGAAAGTCATTAAGTTATAAATTTGCTCTATATACGAGGCCTGTGAGAAAAGTATCCGACCTTCGGCCGGGGAAAAAAAAATTACACACCTGGAGCATTGGAAACCTAATCACCCTCAAAGTAGTCTCCTTGGGACTCCACACACTGCTCCCAGCGGTGCCGCCATTGTTGGAAGCATTCCTGGAAAGCGTCTTTCGGAATGGAGTTTAGCTCGGCTGTCGTTGCAGCCATAATGTCCTCTCTTGTCTGAAATCGCGTTCCTTTCAATGGCCTCTTGAGTTTGGGGAACAGCCAAAAGTCGCAGGGGGCCAGGTCAGGAGAGTAAGGAGTCTGTTGTACCACGGGAGTCTGTTTTTTCGCCAAAAAAGTCTGAATCAAGTGCGAGGAATGGGCTGGAGCGTTATCATGATGGAGGCACCAATTGCCTGTTGCGGTCTCTTGCGCCGCACTGCATTACGGAGGCGACGGAGGACATCCATGTAGTACTCTTTGGTGATTGTTTGACCCTGTGGTGCGTACTCATGGTGTACCACACCGCGAGAGACAAAGAAAGCAGTCAGCATCACTTTCACATTGCTGCGCACTTGGCGGGCCTTCCTTGGTCGTGGTGACGAGGAATGCTTCCACTGTGACGACTGAGCTTTGGATTCCGGGGCGTACCCGTACACCCAGGACTCGTCACCAGTGATTATGGTGTTCATGAAGTCGGGGTCACTGTTTGCGGAGGCCAGCATGTCCTGTGAGACGTCAACACGAAGTTGCTTTTGCTCCGCAGTCAGCAGCTTCAGCACGAATTTCGCCGCCACTCTCTTCATGGCCAAATCTTCGATCAGAATGGAATGTGCCGAAAACATACTGATGCCCACCTCTTCCGCAACTTCTCGGATAGTCACACGACGGTCCCGCATCACCACAGCGTTCACTTTGGCAATGACCTGGTCATTTCGGCATGCTGATGGCTGACCGGAGCGTGGCTCACTCTCCACCGACGTGCGGCCGTCTTTAAACCGGTTGTATCAGTCCTTAATTTGTGTGATGCCCATAGCATCGTCACCGAAAGCCGTCTGAATCTTCCGGATGGTTTCCACCTGGCTGTCGCCCAGTTTCTGGCAAAATTTGATGCAGTAACGCTGCTCCAGTCGTTCCGTCATTTTCCTTCAAATCAAAAACCGACGAGAGCACAACACATTACCTCCCTCTAATGCTGATTACCAGCAACTACGCTATTGAGAGGCGGGAAATAATTCACGCATACGCACAAAGGTTCAAGGTCGGCTCATGCAAGCGCGCGCGATCCAAAGCCATCAGGTTTTCGCAAAAAAAATTAGGTCGGATACTTTTCTCACAGGCCTCGTATTATTTGTAGTTAACAGTGGCTTAGACGAGTTTTGATTTTCTTTTATTAAAATGTCAAGTCAATTCAACCATGTTTCATTCATTTTGTTAAGAAATACGAGGGGAGTTCAATAAGTAATGCAACACATATTTTTTTCAGAAAAAGGGGGTTGTTTTATTCAGCATTCAAATACACCATGTTATTCCCCAATCGTTTAGCTACACAACACTCGTATTTTTCAACGTAATCTCCATTCAATGCTACGGCTTTACGCCACCTTGAAGTGAGGGCCTGTACACCTGCACGGTACCATTCCACTGGTTGATGTCGGAGCCAACGTCGTGCTGCATCAATAACTGCTTCATCATCCGCGTAGTGCCTCCCACGGATTGCGTTCTTCATTGGGCCAAACAGATGAAAACCCGTCGATCTGCTCGAATGAGAGTGTTCGCATGTTCCGACATTGCAGGAGTCAGAGCTGTGCACGGCCGACCAGCTTGCGGGAGATCAGACAGTTTTGCTTGACCTTGCGGCGATGATGACACACGCTTTGCCCAACGACTCACCGTGCTTTTGTCCACTGCCAGATCACCGTAGACATTCTGCAAGCGCCTATGAATATCCGAGATGCCCTGGTTTTCCGTCAAAAGAAATTCAATCACTGCCCGTTGTTTGGAACGTACCTCCATTGTAGACGCCACAGCTCACTATAGCGCTGTCACATATCGGATGTCAATGAAACTTTACGAGACGAAGCGGAAATGTTTGAAAATGTTCCACAAGTAATGTCCAGTTTTTTCAACCAAAATTGGCCGAAAAAAAATGTGTTGCATTACTTATTGAACTCCCCTCGTACAATATATGTTGTGTGACCAATCCATTATTTGAATTGTTTTTATATTTGCGATGTAAGACCATATCTTTGTTCAGAAGATATAAACAATACCCGTAACAAGAACAATTAACTAGATTTAAAAAAATTTATTCATGAAATTAATCTTCGAAAGCATTAAGTCGGTAAAATTTCGGGTAAGTCGATCTACTAATTATAAAAAAATGATAATTTTTTTTATTCATATGTAGGTTATGTCCCATTCTGTGCTTTTACGCTGGGGGTTTTGTACCTGGGATTTTTCCCTCTCTTGCATTTAAGGGTAAGGAGGGTTGTTGTTTTTTTTTGTTTTTTTTTTACCAGTGGGTTTTGACTGGATCCCGTGGCGGTTGCGATTTTCGCGTAAATTGGTGAGCGGGTTCGTTTTCTAGTTCGGAAAAACTGGCACAAAAGATAAACCAAATGTACAAATCGAAAACTAGGAAAATGCACTGTTAATAGATATGTCTTTGATAAATCGATTTTATAAAAGCTTTATCAAAATAAAACTTTTAAGACTATTAAAATAGATCATTTAAAATAAAATATCAATTGCCATACAATATTTAAGAATATTAAGTATGAGAGATGAAATTGAAAAAGTCGTATTAGGCAAAATAAAAGTTTCGGATTGCTAAAATTAATCATTTTCGCTAAACTACTGAAAATTTATCATCAACCTTATTTAATTGTGAAATTTGATAGTTTTTCGGTAAGGAATGAGAGTTACGAATTTTAGCTTTAATGAATTCTAAATTCTCTAATATTGCAGTAATTATTTTTCCTTGGATTTTTTCTTCTCACAATCGTTTAATATTACCTCTTTGTATATAATGAGTAAAATAAATTTTATTATTTCCTATTTTTATTATTCATTTTATTATTCATTATTCAAAAATTTTATTATTCAGTACACAATTTCCCCTCTCTACGTGATTTAGTGTCGATTATATGTTTCTGGCATTCTTTCCCTGCTTAATGAAAATTTTTAAGTCCAAGGGCATGCGCAGGAAATCAGTGATGACGTAGATTGTTTGATGGATAACGTCTAGTGATCTAAAGAGGTGGGCATTAGATTTTGCTCGTAAACTAAACGCATTTAAAGCCTCAAAAGCCTGGTTACATAAATTATATAAAAAAAAAAATTGTTTCACGAAACATAACAAATTTAAGAGGTCATTTTGAAAATGATCACGTAGTAAATAGTGCAAATTTGGTTGCGCAAACATGTCGTCAACAGTTCCTGAATATTCTCAAATATTCAATACCGATCAATCTGGGTTTCAATTAGAAATACATTCAGGTCGAACACTAGATATACGAGGAACTTAAACAATTCGTAGTAAATTGCAATCGAAGTCATCAACAACCCATTCATATACTATTCAGCCATTAATATCGCCTGATGGAAAGCTTCATTCTCCTTTGCTTTTGATTCTGCAAGAAACTAAAAGTAACTTTGGACCTCGCTTCGTCGAAAACTCGTTTCAGGCTCCCAACATCTACTTGATGGGTTCAAAATCGGGAAAATTAACAAAAGATCGCCTTAAAGCATGGTTTGAAGAAACTTAATTTCCATCAGTTAGTGAAAACAGTATTTTACTTGTAGACTCATGGGCAGGCTATAGCGATAGGAAATCAGTTAATGATGTAAACCCAACAACAAATCTTTAACAATAAACATTATTTCAAAGCAAACCACGCCGCTAATTCAACCACTTGATGTTTCAGAATGTGGAAAATTTTGTAAGGTTTTTTTTCATATAGAATACTTGCCCGGAAAATTAATTTCAGTTTGCATCAACGAAATATCATTAAATTGCAATCACTGATCCATAATCAGTTTTAAGTTCTCGATTTCAAAAAATGTTCAAATATGCGTGTTCAAAGACCATCACTGTTTAAAAATTGTACAGACTTTTGTTTTAGAGATGATGTACAAGAGTGTGTTCATAACAATTGCAATGAAGTTTCTTGTATTACATGTGGATGGTGTAAAAGCTCTTTGTGTTTCAGCCATTTTTTTCGTAATGTATCATTTTTGTGAAGATTATGTACTATAAAATTTGCAAGGGTTTTTAGCAAAAATAAATCAAATTTATAACTTTTCTGCCAGAGTTTTTACATAATTGTGTAAATTTAATTTTATAAGCATTATGTTATTTGATCAATTAAAATTTATATGTACTAAATTACATCTACTTGCTATGGCAGTATTTGCTCAACTTATGTTTCCAAATAAAGTTTTAAAGTTTTTCAGGCTCCACCCGTTGAAGCAATTGCACGCCAAATTTTTGACTATTTGATTAATTTTTATCTGAAAGCTGAAAAGGGGCCACTAAAAATTAAGCTATGGGCTAATATTGTTGTTATCTCTCAGTAAATAAATAAATAAACAAAAATGGTGAAAATCGGTGATTTACACCTTCGTGATCGTGAGTGTTCCTTGTTAGTTTTAGTAAATGGAAAGCCTCGAGACCCGCAGCCAAAGATCAACGCTTAAAGATTCTTTAGTAGCATGATGACAGACAATAATTCTTCCAACTGGAATTGGGGAATAAATTTTGTATAGTATGAATACTACGAGGGATGTTACAAATGATTTAAACTAATGGCATTTACAGTGTCGTGGATGGTTCTTTAAGTTTCAGCCCTTTCCACGTATTCACTCTGAAGAGCTTGGCATCGTTGACATCGCTCCAATAGCTTTCCTATGTTCATCCTTGCAGGACGTTACTGTCCGGAAATAAACAGATGAGTACGGAGGATTTGAATTAACACTATGTGGATGTGCCAATTGTGTGGGAAATGGTATATTTGGTGCAATGTGTGGCGATTGAAATCGGTTTACCACTCCACCTATCAAATGTAATGCGCTTGTTTTCGGCAATAAGCTCAGATACACGCGCAATTTTCGAGTCAGTCCGGGAGGTGAACAGCCG
The DNA here is from genome assembly GCA_023313115.1 of Rhysida immarginata. Taxonomy (NCBI): domain Eukaryota; kingdom Metazoa; phylum Arthropoda; class Chilopoda; order Scolopendromorpha; family Scolopendridae; genus Rhysida; species Rhysida immarginata. The sequence continues at coordinate 395,583 of JAHWFO010052591.1, read as the reverse complement.
ACCACTGCTCTTCCTCTTCTCAGCGGCTTCGTTCCCACTTTCAAGTCCTCTCTGTCGCACGTGACGGGGCACTGTCGCCACACACTTCATACAATCTGCTGTAACTGTTTTCCGGCCTGTTGCCTTTCTTCCACAGGAATCACGAAATCCACCTCTGCCCATGATAAGTACCCTACATGATCTGTCATTGATAACAGACAGGTTGCTTATCAGATGGGTGCTCCAAGGTTAATAGAAGGGACGCTCGTCACACAATATCCGGCATCTACCGGTGTCCCGCATCATTTATTCATTTTTCGAACTCGACTCTTTCAGAGCAATGAATTCGTA
>JAHWFO010052591.1:362240-381140 GCA_023313115.1 Rhysida immarginata | reverse complement strand
GTGTGTGTGTGTGTGTGTGTGTGTGTGTGTGTGTGTGTGTGTGTGTGCGTGTGTGTGTGTGCGTGCGCTCAAGGAAAGTACTTTGAAGGGGATTAAGACCGTGATGTGCATACTGTATCCAGTCACCGGCCAGATTACAATTCAGGAAACTTTTTGATAGTCCCTTGTATACAGAGTGAATTTTAGGTACATCGACAAACTTTTAGGGGAGGTAGTATGGGTGATTCTAAGCAAAAAAGTTCATATGAACATGGGCTCTAATTTGAATGATAACTGAGATATGAACAGAAATAAAAATGCCGCCACCAAGATTAACAAGTTAATAACTCAAGTTCTCTAACACCTAGGATAATGAAATTTGGTGAATAATAGGGTACATAACACTGTGTGTACCATTAAAATTTGATCGAATTCCAACGAGTCTTTCCGAGTTACGAACCATGCCTGTTCACAATTAGTCCGGATAATCTAATTTCTACTGTACCTTGGAGAGAGCAAGGCCTGCTAGGTTCCATTTTCTGAATAGAGATCGCTTTATATTAAGGAACGGATGCGCATTTCTTAGAGCACAATGCCATAACCTGTATTTGTCCATCTCATGTAGGATACAAGCTGTAATTCAGGGCTAAGGGTGGGCCAACCTTAATAAAGATTTTATATCGCTCTACAGGTGTTCTCGTATTATTTTCTCCACTGCATACTTTAAAGTAATCTATACTTTAGAAGGATTTCAACGAAACTCATCTTCGTTGCTCAAACACAATTACGTCAATAACACTGGCCAACAAAACTTAAGATTTTTCTTGTGACAAAATGAAAGTGGGTGATTTTTGGTAGTATTTTTTCTGCTGATTACGAATATAATTTTTAAATTTCTCTAGCACGCACAGCTTTCTTGTTTTACAATGAAACAATTTTAAATCATTCAGTGTTTGGGGTCTGGTAAATTTCCTTGCGGCCCCAAAATATGGATACTTAACAATGTAGCCGCTTCTCTTCACTCCCATTACTTTAACATAGAAGTCTCGATGTGCATAACTTGGAAACTTGACGTGATAGAAAAAAAATCTAAAAGCAGATTCGGATTCTACCTACAAATTACTACTAAGAACACTTTGTGTGGTCTTAGTCACAAAATGTGTGTTGACTAGTGTAATTAGTGAAAAATATATGCGAATTTTTTCTTTGATTTTTTTTTAAGTTTCAGTCCTGCTTTATGCAGTTATAAATCATGCATTTAATTACTAAGAGGAAGAGATACGCTTTTATTTTAGTTTTTCCTTTCTATTCCGCCCATATATCGTTATATGATTAATGGATTTTCAACTTGACTTGTTTACGAAAAGTAGCACCTGTCGATGATTGTTGATCCGCTCTCCGGTGGAAACATTTGATTTTTATAAGTTAACAAAAAGTGAAAAAACCGTAATGAATCTATATTCAAACACACTCGACTTAAAGAGAATTAATGAATATAAAGTTTTAAAAGTAGATTAGACGTTTTTATTTATTTATTTATTTATTTAGTCGTGATAAGCTCTGAACAACAAAGGCTTAAACAGTGCAAAAGAAAATAAGAAAAATTCAAAAATATATTCAGTACAAAAATCATCAATACATTTAGAAAAATTGGAAAACCAGTAAATTAAAATCATTAAAAAAAATGTTAAAAAACATTTGAAAATGGACCATAGAATTTCGGCAATCAACATTACTACAAAGAAACACAGAAAAAAGAACGCAGACGATAATAAGGAATACAAAATGTATAATGAAAAATGAAATCACAAGAATTAAAAGAAGAAAATTCATGTTTATAAAATCATATCAAGAGATTATTTCAGACAGAGTGGCAGATACTTTAAAATTAAACAAAATACTAGAAATAAAAATTATTGAGAAAAAAATCTGCTATACAATGTTCTTTGAATTTTTTCATTTTTGGCATTTCCCTTATTGCTGTTGTTACTGTTGTTGTTACTATAGTTGTTACTGTTGGGCTGTTCCAGACTGTAGTAGCATAATTAAGACGAATAGTAACAAAAGCATAAAAAAAGCATCAATAAGAAAGATAGTCATGAAAATCAGAAAAAAAATGCGAGTAATCTAGCCCACAACTTGCTGAATTACAAATATTATTAATATGAACATCAAAAACAGCCGGAATCTAAAATGACTCCCAAAATTTTAATTATAACAATAAGCAAATGAGTCCAAACTGCATGTACATATAAAAAATTACAAGCCTGCTAAACGTAGATATGTTTTGAAATATATTCTATTTATTAATTCTCATATAGAACCCAACCTATTAAACTTAAGCTTTTAAAATGTGGACTTTGAAAATGAAAATATTGTAAAATTTATAGGAAACTAGTTTTAATTTATATTTATTGGATGTACAGTAGATGCAATTTCAAACATTGATAACGCAATATCAGCAATTCTTAAATAACAAAAAAAAAAAAATTGAATCTGATACAAATATTACATTTGATATTCGGGTTAACTAAGTTAGGGGACGTTTATAAACCACGTGGTCAGTTTTGGGGAGGGAAGGGGGGGTCAGAATTTGGCTACTTATGATCACGAAGGGGAGGTCAAGTAATGACCATGTGGCCAAATTCATTTTAAAATCATTCAAAATTCTGGACTTTAATATCTCTGTTGAGGGTTGGTTTTAATTTCTCTGATCACGTAATTTTTAGGGGGGGGGGGAGTTCAAATATGACTACCGATGGGAGGAGGGGGGTAAATAAAAAAAAGGTGAAAAAAATGATCACGTGGTTTATGAACAGTGACAATGAAGTCCCTTAATAGTCTTTAAACTCAATATTTTCAATTAAAAATTTCGCGACTTCACGATATCTAATCTATAGTATGCCGAAATTTGTCAAACAGTGGCGCCACTAACAAAGTCCAGGAAGCGTTTTGAGCAGCACAAAGAACGCCAGCAGTACTCAAGTTTTGTTTGTTGTTCACTGCATCTGTAGTTTTTGATTGCATAAGTTTTACAGGGATTTCAAGAGCGTACAGGATTTTTGTCCGTGTAATTATAAACAACAACCGCTCAAGAAGATCAGGTAGAAGATAAAAACTTTCCTAAATGTCTTCCCTGTTGATACCTTCGTTAGACTCGTTATTTATGTCTTAGTGTAATTGGAATTAATGTAAATTTTAGCATTTTATTTACTATTGGTTTAATCCTTAGCATTTTATCCGAGCATGCATATGAATGTCAAATAGTCATTAATACCGAAGCAACGGGAGAATTACCATTTCCAACACGGAAATGAAACTATCGTACTATTACTTTCTTAAGATATCAAGTTTTATCGCTAGGGGCACTGCTGTCGTTCTGTCAATATAAATTCCTCTCCTCTAATTTTCCTTAGGGCACAAAATGGGGTTTAAAGACGAAGAGAAACCACTATTCCACGTAAATGAATTTATAAAATTAAAATTCATATGCACATTTTGCAGCTCTCTGTCTCCTTCATCAGTGAGAAACAAATTTCTGAGCTCCGAAATGTACATACGAGTTTTAATTTTATAAATTCATTTATGCGGAACAGTGGTTTCTTTTCTTCTTTTGGTATTATCCTAGTGTCCACTTTTTGGCTGTCTTATATTTCTATTAAAAGGAACGGATGTATAAGTTAAGAAGGACGAGACACACGAACCATGGAATAAAATAAAAATTGAAAGAAAAATTTATTTGAAAAAAGCTGGGATAAAGATAATCCTTTGTCAAAGCAAATAGTGAAAGTTGTAATCAAGTTTTTTTCAAACAAGTTTTATTTCAATTTTTATTTTTGTTAAAAAGGATTTATTTTTTATTTTATACAAGGTGATTATAAAGTATTCATCGGGTTTTAAAAGACTGTATTGCACAAAGTTAATACACACAAAATAATGAGTGTTGCATGAAAATAAACAGAAGCTGTCCACATTTTAATCATAACGCTTCAAATGTTCAATGTGCGCCCCCTTTGTGCTATCAATAGCTTGGAAGCTATAAGACTTTAAAACCCGATGAATCATTTAAAATGACCCTGTAGAAGTGTATTTCAATTGAGCGTGTGTTAAGCTTTAATTAAATTTGTTTTTAAATCGAAATAATTAGAACTCTTTCAAAGCATTACTTTTAAAGAAAAACAATTAGTTTCCCCAACTGATTTTCTGGGTTTTGATTTTTGTATATTTATATGGCTAAAGTTAGTGAATGGAAAGAATTTATACTGAGCTTATAATAATCATAAACCGTGCTTGTATTGTTTCTAGTTTAAATAATTATTATTTAAGTAAATGTTTTAGTTTAAAAAGGTGTCCTTTTTCAATATTAAAAAAAAAAACGAAAATTAGCAACATTCGATAGTGAATTTGTTTTATAAAACATAAATTTAAGCAGGAATTTCAATTCAATTATATAGTAAAAAATATGCGGTTTAATAAAAATCAATGTATTCAGTTTCATTGCGGAGGCCTTCTCTCTCGGTGGTCACGGTATAATAAAAGTTTACAGTCGGTAAAACATGTAACAATATTTTCATGTAACAATAATAAAAAAATTTCCTTTCAACAATAAATTCAACAAATAAAATATTAACAATTAATAATTTAAAGAGTTCTAACGAGATTTATGGCCATATCACTATACTCTGTTCAACAAAAGTTGGTGTGGGCGTGTCCAGTTAAACTTCCTATCTCAATTGTTAGACATTGTTGATTTTACTTTGGCAACGATGTCTAACAATTGAAATAGGAAGTTTAACTGGATACGCCCACTCCAACTTTCGTTGGATAGAGTATAACAATTTCCTCAACTGAAGTCTGCCTTCAGCAATAATAAACTGATATTGTTGAGACAGAACATTTGCCTGCGACAATAAAAGCTTATTAGTGCTGAAGGAAGGCTTCAGTTGAGAAAGTTATTAGTGACTAGCAGGCCCAGCAATGTACAGTCATGGACAAAAAAAAACACTCCCTCAGTCTGTGCTGCTATATTTTTAAATGAGCGTTTATTACTTTTGCCACTAGGGGTCTGATATCGATTAGCATGTCAGTTTTTCTGCTGTATTTTGATTACAAGTGCAACACACTGCAATCTAATGATAAAATTTAGATTTAATATTTCTTCTCAATTGACTTTTGGATAATGATTGTGAACAATACTTATGCTTTTTTATTGTTAAACTTTGAAATGTTTTAGAAAAATAGTCCGTACGGAAGAAAATCCCTCAGTCGGAAACAGAATCTCCTTATCGCTCTTACTGATCTGTCAAAGGCCTTCGACAGTGTTTCTAGATCACAACTGATTGAACAGCTGGAGGCTTTAGGCATTGAAGAACCGATACTGTCCCTGATTAAAGACTTATTCTCAAACCGATACAATTACATGATTGGCCCCAAAGATAATGTGTCTCACCCATCGGAACGAGGAGTAATGCAGGGCTCTGCATCTAGTATTACCTTTTATGCAGTAGCAACCAGCCCATTGTTTAATTTACCCCTTAAAAGTGACATCTGTGCTTATGTCGACGACAATATCCTGTACACAGTAGATTCCGATGAAACACCTGGTGAAGCCATTAAAAACATCCATCACGATATCTCCTTGCTTAAGCAATGGTATGCCAACAATGGGATGGCACTTAATGAATCCAAGACCCGTTTACTTAAAATCACCAACAGCAACACTAAGCATTCCGATGTCCAGAAAATCCTAGGCGTATTATTTGACAACAAGTTGTCCTTTAAACCCTGCATTGAAGATCTTGTCAAGCGCCTAAAAAAGACCTTGAATAGGAGAGAGATCACCATAATAATAAAGAGTTTGGTGATTTCTAAACTAAATTATGCAATTATTTTATGGTCCTCTGCCTCCCGATTCTTATTAACGAGGATAAAGGTTGCATACAACTCGATACTACGAGTGGCTTATTCAATTCCCCGCTACACTTCCGTTACCCCATCATGCAAAGCTAATGATATATTAACTCTTCCTGGTCTAATACTATTGGCCAAGTTCAAAGAACTATACAGGGACTTGTATGATCCTCACCACCCGGCACACTTTATTTCTCAATGGATAAATAATAACTATAACACCCGAGTAACCCGTAAATTTAAATTGGAACCTCCCTATATCCTCCCGTCAACACTAAAGAAGGCCTTTCCTTATAACACTATCGAGGACTGGAACCTCCTTCCATATGAAACAAGAGCAACAATATTAAACTGTAAACTGCCAAACTGTAGTAACCATAAGATCCATGTTAACAAGTTACTTAACCAATATTTAAAAAACAATCAATTGTAATTACGATTTATGTTCATTGTACCCAATACCCCTCTGGGGTGCTATAATTTCAAATAAATGAATAAAATAAATAAAAATAGGATGGTATGATTTTATTGGTTAAAAATTTAGATAATTTTCAGACTGAACTAAACGATATTAGGCACCTAGTGGCAAAAGTAGTAAACGCTCATTTAAAATATAGCAGCATCAAGTGAGGGAGCGTTTTCTTTGTCCATGACTGCACTACGAACTGTACTAAGCTGAGGATACTTCCAAACACTTTAAATTAAGATATCTTTTTTATTCGTGAGCCGATTTTGATGAAGTAAAGCCTGTATGTTGCCCCAAGCTATGCTCAAGTTACCTGTGAAATCTCCATGAAAATTTATCAAGTAGTTTTGGAGATTAGCGTGTTCAAACAGACAAACAGACCGACAAAGTTTTTAAAAATGGTCTTACTGTATTCTGTTACACTCCCTACATCACCCGCAATCAGATTTAGGCAAATATTTTCTATGTACAGACACGACGGTTCTACAGTTTTATTATTTGTATAGAAGAAGATAGAAGAAGAAGAAGTTTTGGTCATTAGGGCCAGTTCATTATATAATTTCTCATCTGAGACTTCTTAACTGAATGTTCAGCAACAATACAGTGGCATTTTTATAACGAAGTATTCCCGTGACCACCGAGAGAGAAGGCCTGTCACATGTATTAATGAGCAAATTATGAGTAGCGCAGTGGAATTTTAATATCATGCAACAGCACACAAGATTAGATTAAATAAAATAATAAAGTTTATTATTATCACATAAAATTGCCAAATCAGTGAGGAACCAAACGGGAACCTCTAAGCAAAATTAAAATTATGAAAAACGAATCACAATAATGCAAATAAATAAATAATTAATGTGAATACCAATAGATTAGTGCAAAATAACCTAAGCTTAACAAATAAGCTTACAATTTAAGCCTATGCTTCAAGGTACACTTATCCTATCAATAAATTACGTCATAGGCCCAAACGTAGGTCCTTACGTTACAATTCAGCTAGTAACCTAACTAAAGCTTACAAGCTAAACAAATGCATACGACAATTAATGTCTTAATGTTCAAAAACTGTAATTACTAAATTCACCTAAAAGTAAATTACATCAAAGGCTCTAACGTAAGCCTTTACAATTATAATTAAACTTGTAACCTAACCAAAGCTCACAAGCTAAACAATTGAATACGACAATTGATGTCTAAACAGTAATTACCAAAATCACCTAAAAGTAATTTACAACAAAGGCTCTAACGAAGCCTTTACAATCATCATAAAGTCAATTAACCTATAACAAAGCTTAAGAGCTAAACTAAAGCACACAAAGCTACAAGAATTAATGACTCAAATGATAACTACAATATAATAAATATCAGGCAGCTGAGCTGCTAAAATTAAGAGCTAACTTAAAACTTAAGAGCTAAAGTCTAAATAGCCGACAAGTTTTATAGCTTAAAACAAAACATTGGATATAAGCCAAATAGCAATACAGCACGTTAACTGGGTCGGCCTTAAAAACAATTACCTAAGGACGAGCCACTCAGCTAACGAGTAAAACATTTAAACTACATTATGGCCTACAAAGGCTTAAATACCATCATGTGTATTGAAATTCAAAAACAAATGCACAAGTTTACTAAAACAGTTCACACGAATTTCGTGACCAACACAGGAGATAACAAAAGCTCGGAACGGCACACTCGCGAAAGTTAACTGTCCATACAATGAGCAAAAGAATTTGATAGATAAATTTTGTCGAAAAGTCACTAATAGTAAAGTTCCAAGTCCGGGGAAGTCCAATAATAATTAGTAAAAACAAATGTAAAGGATTACAAACGAGTTACATATTATGAGGAAATCCCTTCACAAAATATGACGTGAGGTCACAAGAGAAACATTTCTCTTAGGACTTTAAAAATACGAAGCCAAAGTCGCTTCCGAAATAAGCCGGCATGCCTCCGGGCCAAAAACTGCACACTTGCGTACTAAACCGCAAGTTACGGCGACTTATTTCGGGGAAGGATTTTCGGACGATATCGGCCGTAAGGCATATCGAAAATGACACACTCACCAATGAGTATAGCTGGTTGACGGCCGTAACATTCAACATCCGAGGCACTGCGTGGAACCACGTTGAACAAACTCTATCAAGCTGCGGCGGCACGCAATTCGTTGCGCAGGCATACTCCGCCAACGTGGCTTCTCGGCACAGCGCTGACTCACACGGCGAGGCACTCGCCGCCTCCGTAGCCGAATCCGTTGAAATCCCTCGAGGACGAGCCCGCTCCTCCGTTGAAGACGAAACCAGACAAACTCGATGTCCTCCGTCGTTCGACTCCAGGAGTTTCTTTTTGCTCCGTCCTCGCTCGGTAGCCGCCAAATTCCTTCTCCCGCTCCGTCGTTGACCTCTCGACGAGCTCGCAGAAGACAGGCCTGCTGCTTCCTCATTGGCTGGTGGTAGCTGATGCTCCTCATGACGTGGACGAGGATGATTTCGCTTTCGTTGCGAATTGACGAATACTCTGGAGCGCAGACGATCACCCATGCCAACGGAATAATTAAAATTCCGTGACAAGGCCTCTGCTATGAAACGTAATACCTTGTTACATCATCATAGACAGGGCATTGTTATTCCTATTTCTATCACGGTCTATAGATATAAATGGTCATCGAGCTTCTTTGAAAAATGAAGCTAAAGTTTCTAACTCCTGATAGGGTGGAAGCTCTATTAAAAAGTGGCGCTGCCAATCGGCCAACTGCGACTCCCTTTTGGATGATGAACAAAATAGGATGGCCACACCGAGCGCGACGCGACGGATGCTATGTTCGCTTCGATTTGTATATTTCATTGCTTATTTGAAGATTTACGTAAAGAGAAGGCTAATTTTAAAGATAAATATAAATTTACTAGAAAGAATGTTTATTACAATTATAATTATGCCAAATGTTTTTATTCATTGTATGTCGGAACGATATGGACTGAGACTGTACAATACCAAATATTAAGATAAAAGAATAACTTATTTTGATTTTTGTTCCTGTCGTTTTCAAAGTATATTTTGAAAAATACAGGAATAAACGTTGAAACTAGATAGCCTGCTATCTATGTAAAGTCACTGCTTTTTATTTTTTTGTATTTATTTGCTCAGAAACGCCATAATCCTAGCATATTCACATGATTGAAATCACCGAAAGCAAAAAATTAAAGTACGGTCACAAAAGCACGACGGACGGGACGATATGGCTAAAAAATATCCTCCTCTACGCGCCCAAGAAATATCCTCAAAAAATATCCTCCTCTAATAATTTATCCTTCATCGCTTCATTTCGTGGGGATTGTGGCCTCCTTGCTCACCAGATTTATCACCTCCTGATACTTACTATGGGATTATCTGAAAAATGTGGTTTATGTGAATATTCACACGCGATTGCTGAGTTGAAAACGAACATCACAACAGCCATTTCTAACATCAATACCTCAGAGTCTCACGAAATCTGGTAAAACGAACACGCTTTTGTATTAGCGAAAGAGGACGTCATTTCCAACATTTATTGCAACACTTAAAGTTTATCTGCTAAAAATAAAAGCAAACATTTCAATCTAATCTCCGTGATCCTTTACTTTCATTTAAATTTTCAAACTGGTACTTTTACCGGCAGCTGAACTTTGATGTGCGCACTTGAAACTCCCCCTGTAAATGGTCATCCATACCAATGCATTTTCCTTCCTTCATCCGTCATTTTATTGGCTTTGCGACCAGAACCCTGTTTCCTTTCTAGGAATTTTCCATTGTCCACATCAGAAATAATGTTCTTGTTTAGCGAGGTATTCCATTTTCAATAAGTACCGGGTGGGCAAGAAATAACGTGAGGTGTTCAGAGCTCGCTAGCGGGAATTCTATTAGGCCAAATGCAGTACATTTTGGTGTATATACTTAGTGGAACATGCAGTTTCGATTTCTGCAAAAAAAATAAATAGTACCAAAAGTCGCCATAGGGGGAATTCCCGCTAGCGAGCTCTGAACACCTCACGTTATTTCTTGCCCACCCGGTATTTTACATTTAAGGACTTTCCTTGGTCTTTGTTCTGAGTTTAAAGCCTGACAATTACTTTTCTTCTGCCGTTCTTTATCTAAGGCCTACATTTTCGAAATTATAGCAGCCAGTGTTTTTTTTTTTTTTTTTTTTTTTTTTTGCTTAGGAAGCATGTGGTATTGTTTTAGGGCCTTCACGCACGTGCTTCATTTTTATCACAAATTAATAATACAATGGTTTACTTCATCCATGATAACGCACAGATGGTCAGCTCTGCAAAAATGACTAGATGCCTTCAGCGTACCATTCAGACAAAGAAGTACAAATGACAATACCGATTGTGATTTGATGAATTTTAAATCCGCCATTTTGGTTATTGTTTAAAATTCTACCATGAGGTAGCCCAAGAAACGCTTACTGAAAATTGTTACAGAAGGCTTGGTTATAATTTTTAATATACGAGGTTCTACCCAAAATTTCCGAGAATTTTCTTGTAGAATGCAGAAAACGTAGCTTACACCCTAATTTCCATTGTCACCCTCAAAGTAGTCACCTCCGGGACGTATGCAACGATCCCAGCGATTTTTCCAATTTTTGGAAACACTTCTGGAAGTCCGAAGGCTGTAGGGTGGTCATGACTAGTTGCTATTCTACTTGGATATATTCAACGTCCACCTTTAATTTTAGGCAAGAGGTAGAAGTTTCAGGGGATTAGGTTAGGAGAGTAGAGACTGGGGGACCGTTATGTTGTTTTTAGTCAAGAATTTCTTCACAAAGAGCTAGGTGTGTGCGGGCGCGTTGTTAGGATGGAGCAACCAGTCTTTGTTCTTTCACAACTCAAGCCGTTTGCGGAAATTTTCCCTCAGTCTCTTCAAAGCCTCGCAGTAAAACTTCCTGTTGACAGTCTGACCAGGTCGAATACAGGGTCTTCCTAAAGGTGCTAATCTATCTGACTATGACGAACAAGTTTTACGTAGGAAATTATGTCCGAAAAAGTGACCAGCCACCGTTAGAGGGCAATGTTCGCAGGCGTATTAGAGAGCGGAAAGCGGGATCCCCTGACCTCACACCTCCCCCCCCCCCGGGGGTCTTCATGTGGGGATACATGAAGTCCTTGGTATACGATGCACTCTTAACATCTGCCATCGACCTCGTCGCCAGAACCGTCCCTAACAACTGCACAATTTGAACGAGACCGTAATTCCATGCCTAGACGTTGTGATGGGCGGAATTTTGAACATTTTCTGTAATCATGAATATTAAATTTGTAAACGACCTTTTGGGACAACCTGTAATTTAGAAATTCGCAGAAACACAAGAACACGTTGCAACACAAAAAGCCGTAACTCACAAAAATGCGCCTACGATTACGAAACTTGGCAGAGCGCAGCTGAAAGGTGCACCAAGGGGCATCTAGCGGCAGAACCTCCTACTGTTTTTGGTTTAGGCGGAATATTCAAATTCTCGGATATTTTGGGTAGCCCCTCGTAATATAAAAGTTGCACCGCTAACTTGCAGGAAAAAGAGGAACACTTTAAGAGTGAATTCAGAAACTGAATATGCACTTTGTGAAAATACACATATGCTTGGCATCGTTTCTTAGTCCGTCATTTATTATCAATATTATCAAATGAATCCACGTCATATATTATATCAAAGTGATCAGCCACCGTTAGAGGGCGATGTTCGCAAGCGTATTAAAGAGCGGAAAGCGGGATTCCTTGACCTCACCCCCCCCCCCTGGATTCCGCCATATACAATATATAAAAATGATTAGTGATGATTTATGCAGTCACTGGGTAAAAATGCCGAACGCTTATTGCTAATCAGCCGAAATTTTTTAACAATCTGTGTATTATTAATCAGTGATCTTTATAATGGAGCTCGTGAAAAATAATGGCGAGATTTAGAAACTTAAAACTAAATTTTAGTGAACAGATCCCTGCTCAACCATTTGTATTATTACATGTTTTTAACACTTTTTATGTTGTTAAATATATATAGAACTAAATCAAATTTATTTATATGCATACTTTTCTCTTTCACAGATACGACATCCTGCATATAAAGGAAAAGTTCTACTTACTCTAGAGTTGATTACTTTAAAACAACCATGGATGATACAGAGAAGACAAATTCAAGTCATATGAAAATATTACACGATTTATTTGCAACGATTGAATATATCATTACTGGCACTTCATTAATTACAGAAACTGTGGCTTGCGACAATAGACTTTATATAATCCAGAATCATTCAAACCAACCGAGTGTGCTTCTTATGTATAACGATTGTCCAAAATTTGTCGGTAACACAAAACACTCTTATGTTAATTCGGAACTAAGAGAGATTAATGGAAGTAGACATCACGAAGATTATGTTTCCTTATTATCAGAAGATTCTATAGATTCTGTCGACTCGCAGTTTCTTGCTTCGAATTATGTCGAAGCCGTATATGGGTCTTCGACGAAAACAGAGGTCGGAAACAAGAAAATGAAATTATTAGAAAATCATAGCGAAAATGAACATGGAATTAATGGTAATGAAGTGATTGCAAATATACCCAGCGAGTTTCTTAAATTTGTAAATTATGAACCCAAAATAGAAATTTCTTCTGTCCCACATAAACAAAATTTATCGGATTCCAAAAACGAAATTACTTCTGTCTTGTTACATACACAAGAAGCGGCCATTTTCAATACCAAAGTATTACACTATTGCAGATATTGTAGCGAATCTTTCGATACATTTGCCTTAAAGCATCAGCACGAACAAGACCATTTAGGGAGGAAGCCTTACGGTTGTAAATATTGTAATAAGAGATTTATGAGACTTGATTATAAAGAGAACCATGAAAGAATACATAAAGGGGAGAAACCTTTCAAATGTGATTATTGCGGGAAGCCGTTCATTCAAGCATGTGATAAAGTTCTTCACGAACGAACCCACACAGGACACAAGCCGTTCAAGTGTGCGTATTGTGCCAAAACGTTCAGTCGTTTATGTAGGAAAAAAATACATGAGAGACATCATACCGGAGAAAAACCTTACAGCTGTAGGTATTGCGAGCGAAGGTTCTTCTGTTCGACAAGCAGAAATGACCACGAAAGAACCCATACGGGAGTAAAGCCCCACAAATGTAGCTATTGTAACAAGGCATTTTCCAAACGTCAAGAAATGCAAAGGCATGAATTCGTACACACTAGGCAAAAACCTTATAGTTGTGATTTTTGTGACAAAAAGTTTATCCGTCTAGATAGGAAAAGAGACCATGAAATCTTGAGTCATAAACAATAATGTTTTCCAATTCACTCTGGTTTGATGGGAAAGTTTTTAATTAACTTTATTCAAACCGTATGATTCTAGTTACAGTCTTTTTTTGAATTCTCATTTATTTAAGCCCTTGCTGAGTTATTGCGAATGTTTAATTTAATTATTTATAATTTACGTTTATTTTAATAGAGATTTAGAGTGTCTTCCTCATGATTTAGAGTCATTCTTATTTAGCTACCTAAAAGTAATTCCATAATTCCGAAAATAGCTGTCTCAAATTATTGCTGTCCTTGATTAATTCAGTTTGGATTAATCCCTCCATTTCCTGCAGCTGTCAGTTGGTTTATGATTGTGTGTATCTTAAATGAAATTTCTAGCAAGTGGAGAATCTGTACAGTGACAAAAGAAAGCCGTATTGAACATTTTTTGAAAGAAACATTAAGTTTTGTAAATTTGAAATAAGAAATAAATTATTCAAGTTTAGGAAATTATACAGCCTGTTTCAAAAATAGTGCGCATTATTTCAGGAATGATCTCCCATATGTAGACAACAATAAACGTTTGTTACAACATGGGTTCAAAATGTCCATTCCCTGCGAGAACAGCGCTCGTGCAGAGAAATCTGCTGGTGTTCACAGAGGCGGAGATAGGTCCGTTCAAGTGCCTTCCGATCTGGACATCCTCGTTGTGGATACTTCTGATAAAAATAACGAGACTGCACAGCATTGTTGTCTATGTTGGCATATATGAAGTGCACATCTGCATTACCGTTTAGTTCCTGATTGGAGTACATGTCACAGAGTACAGCGTGAATCATATGCAATCACTGGCGGGATGAAAGAAAGGTCCGGTGAATATCATCATTCGGAAACCATACATCCCCGGACCATGTGGTAATAAACGGTTTTTTGTTGTCTACATTTGGGAAGCTCATTCCAGAAATTAAGCCCATTATTTTTGAAACACCTTGTATATAAGAAACTGGTAAATATTACAAAGATATAAGAGTTTAACTCTTTTACTACAACTTCAGTAAAATAGAAAATCTATAATACAGATACATTTATGTAAAATGAAAAACAAGGATTAAATCTCATAATTCACACTGAAAGGAAGAAAAGAAACTGCTATCCCATATACATGAATTTTATAAAATAACTCGTATATACGTTTCGGAGCTTCTGTCTCCTTTATCAGTCAGGAAAACAAGAATGATGGAAACAGAGAGCTCCGAAATGTGCATAAAAGTATTGATTTTATAAAATTCATTTATATGGAATAGTGGTTTCTTTTCTTCCTTTCTTGCTAACCTAGTGTCCACAGGCTGTTTACGTATTTTATTAGTAGAAATGATGTTCAAAAGTTAAAGAGATAGACCAATAGAGAACATTCAACACTAACAAAATGGAAACTTTAATTGTGTATTTCTTGTTTCTTCAACTGTCTCTATTTTCTGTAAGCCTGAGTTTTCGTTTTTCTAGATTATATATTTTACTAATTTACTGTTTTACTGAAGCTGTTTTAAAAAGAGTTAATTTTAACATAAATTTGTTTTACCTAACCTAACCTTTGTAATAATTTACCATTTTATAGTCTTTAACTAGTCTTTATAGTTTAGCAAAAAATGAAGTTGATAGAAATTTTACAATATATAACTGAGAAAATGCAAAAGAATTCCGACCAGTTTCAGCTTTATCACAGAATAAAATGGGAAACCGGTCGGAACTCTTTTTTTCCAGTTATGTACATACAAATTTTTCCAGTTATGTACTGCAAAGCATCTATCAACTTCATCAAGAAGGACGACACAAAAACCTGTTGATTTGTTAATGATTTATCATAAATATTGAGCTATGAAATGTTATTTTCAAGTAGGTAATTTAGAATAATTTTATATTTATACATTCAGCCAGTTTTTTTCCACAGTTCATAATCAGGTTGGTTAAGTTGCTGTTACGTTGCTGATTCGTTTATTTAGGAGTTGGAATTAATAAAATTCTGGAACGAAGTCAGAACTGTTATGCTCAGTCAAAACAATTATGAACCCTTTTTTATTGATGGAAAACCCTCATGGACACATCTTGAGTAATTCTTTAATGAACCCTTTCGTCAAACTTTTCTTTTTGGGTCCATAACAAATATTAACGTTTCAAGAAAAAATATTTCATCTTTAATTCTGGGGTTATTCAAAAAACTTTTATTATGAGTTTATTCTATAGTACTTTATAAAAAGTTTTTTCTTGGGTTATTTTTAATCGGAAAACGCAAATATTTATTTCAGTTGCAAATTGTTATAAAGAAAGAATTATTAAAAGAAAATACAGGAAAAATTATATTTTGGATTTTATCAAGTCCGCAATTGAGGATGTGAGGCTAACATTAAAGAATATGCCGAATTAAGTTGTGAATAACGAACGTAGACTGGTTATTTAAAATAAACAAAAAATCCCCTCTTGTCCTTAGAATTTACTTTGTTTTTTCATAATAATTTTGAGAAGGATTATTCTACCAGTTTGGAGGATTTATTTCAAAATTTGGTCTTAAATTCGTGTGTAGAACAGAATAAAGTCTAGATCTAGATATCTAGAATTACATGCGGGAGCTGTATTTTTTTTTTAAAGTGGGGAGTTTCCTATACAGTAAAATTCCGAACCCTATGATTTGAAGAAAAATATTAATAATCTAGAAAATAATAGAAAATTCTAAATCTTGAATTTTCCCAAGATAAATTTGCCTATCTACCAGTGCGTGATTGCCAAGTTAATAACGTTATTGTACGAGTAAAAATAGAGCAAGGACACAAAGGTGCTGTCAGCCAACCTATATTAAACGACAGCTCCACTCATGTTTCGATTAGGATCAAATTTTATGCGATTGTATTTTTTATACGAATTTCAATCTTCTTTTACGTAATTAAAATATGTATTTTGTTTATTTACTTTTTTATATTAGTGTTAAAATTAAAACGTTTTCAATTAAAATTTATTTATGAAATGGAGAGTTCTTTCAATTAAGTTTTATTATTTAATCAAAATAAATTTAATAAAATTGACATACAGTGCGTCTCAAAAGTTTAGGTAATCATATTTTTAATGATTATAGTGAACTATTGAATGCAAAACAAATATTAAGTTTCAACTGAATTATATCCTTAATCCAAGCTATAAACTAAAAGCACTGGCGTCTAGCTCATTACTTTAAAAATGATTTTAACAAAAATGGAAAATCCACTGTCTCAAAAGTTTAGGTAATGGCAAAGGGGTGCTGGTAAAGAATGAATTAATACTCAGAATAATCTACTGAATATCCAATTTAAAAGTTCACAAGTACCATGCCAAAAACGAAGCAATTTACACCTAATGAAATTAGAAATGTTTCGATGCTAAAAGCATTTTCTGGAAAAAATCTGTGAACGAAATTGCAAGGGAATTTAAACCCTCTGCATCTGCTATTTACAAAATAATAGGTAGAGGTGAAGATTCGAAGCCACAACCTCTATCTGGAAGGCCTAAATGTGCATCTTAAAGAGATGGTCGACAGTTTGCGAATGGCAACTCAACAGGAACTTTCTCTGCGGCAAATTCCACATCAGTCCACCTTGAAAATATCCAAAGCTACAGTCTACAGGCAACCCCAACACTGAAATGAAACGTCAACCACCGTTGAAATTTGAGCATATTCAAGCACGTCCGCAATGGGCACGAGAGTACATATCGCGGATCAACGAATAACTGCTTTGCTTTTTAGTGATGAGAAAAAGTGGAACTTGGATAGTCTATGGATACCGTTCTTTATTGGCACGATTTACAAAATAAACCAAAGTGTGGGATTAGTGTTAGTGTGGGATGCAGTCAGATTTAATAGAGTAACAGTTCTTTCTAGCAGACTGAAGTCAGAAGATTGTTAGCGTGTTCTGTCCCAGCATTTGTTACCAATGGCTGACCTGATCGGAACACCCAAATGGGCGTTCCAACAGGACAATGCGCCCATCTATACATCTCGGACAACAAACGACTGGTCAAATTCATTTTATGAAGTGGCCATCAAGAAGTCCGAGCCTCAATCCATTGAGAATGTTTGGGGTATCTCACGTCAGATGTATGCTGGTTGTCGTCAGTTTACTTCAATAGCAGAACTAGCATCAGCAATTGAAGATGTTTTTTTACAATCTCAATCAAGAATCGGTGCGAAAACTAATCATGACAGTGAATGATCATGTGTTTGATGTGATTCATCATGGTGGAAAGCCCACTGACTATTAATAGCGTTATTTTTACGCAAACTCAGTAAAGTGCCTAAACTTTTGAGACAATGGATTTTTCATTTTTGTTAAAATCATCTTGAAAAAATGAACTAGAAGCCAGTGATTTTGTTTTGTAACTTGGATTGAAGATATAATTCAGTTATGAATGTTAATATCTGTTTTGCATTCAATAATTCTTTGAAATCATTAAAAAACACGATTACCTAAACTTTCGAGACACTGTACATATAAGGTACCTTATGCTTAATCCGTACTTTCAATTAATACAGAGGGCAGGAATGAAGATGTACGATTTTGAAAATTTATTATAATTTATTGGCACGAGACAATAATAACACTACTCATTTTGTTTTCGCTGGTTACTATAAATTTGCCGACAACGTTTCTTCCACGAATCCAGACCTTTATTAATAAGTTCTGAGACATTTTTCTCACTCAGGAAAAAATAACCCCAAGCAAAATAGTCCATGGGGGCTGCTTCTGGAGATTTGGGCATCATTTGTCGGGTTGAATGTACTTCACTTTTCTTTTTTCCAAAAAGTCAAGAATTTTGTGGGTTGCATGAGCAGGGCAGAATCTTGATGGAGAATATGATCGCCTTTCGGATATAACTTTCGAGCTTCGGTCTCCAAAAAAGGTTTGATAATTTTGTTGGTGTTTATCTAAGCTTCAGGCTTGATAATTCGCAAACGTGTTTTGCCATTATAGAAATCCCTCTCCACACCATGATTTGCAATGCGGCGGTTTTTTGTTGGCACTCGTTCGAGGGTTTGGTTTCCCACGTGAACTGTAAAAAACGCTTCTTTGTCCCAAGCAGCCAGTTAAATAGAACCATGCCTCGCCGATGGTAATAAGGTTTTGAGACCTCTGGCGCCTCTTCTCAATATTGGCTGCTGAGATACCATGAACTTGATTTTTTTTTGTCATTACCAAATTGAATGTATAAATCATAAGATGTTCAGTGAGGGTTTTATCGT
>JAHWFO010052591.1:320763-362230 GCA_023313115.1 Rhysida immarginata | reverse complement strand
CAAATTGAATGTATAAATCATAAGATGTTCAGTGAGGGTTTTATCGTAGCTGTTCAAATTAATGATGAAAAATAGAAAAGAAAATTGAATGTATTCGAAATATGAAATCTGAACACAAGGAAGGTTCTTTGACTCGTAGGTTTTCAGGTTTTAGCATGTTCCTCAGGTGTTTTAACTTAAAACACTCACCCCAAATATGACGCCCAGCTTTTCGTCTTTTCTTCACTGCTGGTACTGTGATTACAGTAGATTCTTTTGGTTTCTTTATTCAGCTTGGATATTGTTCACCGTCTGAATTGAACGTTTTAGTTGACGAATTGTTAATGACGTTGACCATTTCATCTGTAAAAGCTGCTTAATTTTGCCTTTTATTATGGCGTCTAATTTCGAGAAAGGCATGTTTCCTTTTCAACAATCTAATTTTCAGAATACTTCACAGGAAATGAGTGTATATTAGCCACCTTGAAATAGTACGGCGCTCCTACCAAAACTTTTCAAAATAATTCTTCATAGATTAATAATAATAAACAAAACGATAAGGGGTGTTCTCCAAATTTTTATATTTGGACCGGTCACCAGTAACCAACTTCTTCTTATGCTGATATGAAGGCATATTGACTTCATATCAGCATAAGGAGAAGAACTTGATACTGTTGTCCGATCCAAAAATAAAAATTTGGAGAACACCCTTTATCGTTTTGTTTATTTTTGAGAGCAACTGAAATTCAACTCATTCTTTCGACGATATCTTTCTGAATTTTCACGATATTTGCTTGGGCTTTTTAGAAGTGTAGCTCTATACATTTGGCTAAGAAATTATGTAAAAGACAATTCGGTAAATCCTGCGCATGCGCAGTTAAACATTATTTAGTAAAAATACTCATATTTCATCAAATATTTCAGATCGTGGAATTTTCCCTTCCATTTTTTCCATTACCTGATGGTTGGAGCATTATCTTCAGTTTCCATTTAATAATTCCTTAATTATGAAGAAGTTACATTTTATATATTTTCTTCCAAACTGGGTTTGTACATTTTTAGTCCGATTGTACATGCAGCGCCATTTTTCAATTGAGTTACCCCCCTATCGGGAGCTAGAAACTTTAGCTTCATTTTTCAGTGGAGTTGGATGACCATCTACTATCTAAAGACTATGATAGACAGTAATATTTTTCTATTCTGATTGCAGGGTGTTGTCTGTACTGTAGTTTGTCAAGTTTCCTGAAAATGGCATTACATTCCTGCATGTTATAAACAAAAAACTTACGAAAGCATGTCGATTTTTTTAAACATAACTTTATATCTCCATGAATATATGTGCTATTCTCATACAAATGAAGATAAATAAGTAAAAGAAGCCTCATAATCATATGCTACAGCTACAACGCATTTCATGCATTATTTTTTATAGGATGATCCCAAACATTATTTTTTTGGTTCACTTTGTTGCTGGCCCCCTATTTGGCTTCTGGACAAAACCTTCGCTGAAATATATGAGGAGTAACATACTCTTTACGTCTCTGAAGTTTCAGGATAATTCGTCAAGTATTTTTCTAGATATTCGACAAAACGTCTAAAATGGAAAGTGTCCAATTACTTTTGGGTAGATAGTGTATTTGTTTTAGATCTTCCTCAACGGATCAACCTCTGTATCTAGGCGTGGAAATTAATTAATAAAATTACAATGTTTATATTTTGAAATCGCTCCAAATAGATTTCGTTGTACGAAGTGCGTTCAAGTTCTAAGGTCTCCTAATTTATTTTTGAAAAACTATTGACTCTAGAAAGCTGAAACTCCCGTCATTTGTCCACATAGTCAACCTCTAGCCGTACACATTTTTCACAACGCTGACGCTACGATTGCAACGTCGCTGCAAGCGCTTCTATAGTGGTCTGTCTTACCTACTGAAAAGCCGCTCGATGACCAGAAGCTTTATTCCGTTCTTGCATACTACAAAACTGATTCCTAAAGAAGCATTTGCGGCGGCCTACCTATCATGGCGTCAGTATTGTGAAAAATGTCTACGGGTAAAGGTTGACTATGTGGACAAATCACGGAAGTTTCAGCTTTCTAGGGTCAATAGTTTTTCAAAAAATAAATTAGGAGACCTTAGAACTTGAACGCACCTCGTATAAAGAAATGAAATTTACGAGAAAAAATCGGAAAGTAACGGGAATTTGCTTTTCATACATTAATTTCAAACATTCAGAGCGAACCAAATTTTACAGGGTGATTACAAAAGAACTTCACACTTTTAAAAATTTATTACATCAAAGCTATTCAAAATATAGACACACCAGATACGGATTCTTAAATAAAAACTCTTGAAGTTTATTGTGACACAATTAAAGATGTTCAATATGCCCCTCTGTAGTCGAATTCGTCCCAAATCCGCATTAACATGTCTCCATTAATCCCACGTATCGCTACCGTAATGCGTTCTTTCAGCTCGTCTAGTCACGGGGAAGGGGTAGGGTGAAGACCTTGTCCTTTACACACCCCCATAAAAAGAAATCACAGCGGTGGATTGATCGAGCAAACAATAACCTGGAACTTGCAAAGTGGCCACCGCGGAGCCCCGACCTCACACCTTGTGATTTCTTTTTATGGAGGTGTGTAAAGGACAAGGTCTTCACCCTACCCCTTCCCCGTGACCTAGACGAGCTGAAAGAACGCGTTACGGTAGCGATACGTGTGATTGATGGAGACATGTTAATGCGGGTTTGGGACGAATTCGACAACCGCATTGATATATGCCGTGTCACGACAGGGGGGCATATTGAACATCTTTAACTGAGTCACAATAAACTTCAAGAGTTTTTCTTTAAGAATCCGTATGTGGTGTGCCTATATTCTAAATAGCTTTGATGTAATAAATTTTTAAAAGTGTGAAGTTCTTTTGTAATCACCCTGTATTTTGGAAACTTTATTTATTGAATCATGTTTCAACAGATTTCAAGAAATTCGTTCGACTGATTGCGAAGCCATCTTCGTTAGTACTTTTCACTTCACGATCATTCTGTAAACGCCCATCACTAAAGTTCTTTAGAGAGCCGACAGATAGTAGTCACTGTAGAGGGGGTGTTGCAGGATTTCCGATTATCAGCCTGAATCCAAACAGAAAAGCATGGTGTGGAAACACATCATCACCGGTGAGATAAGTGCTGGTAAGGTATAACGGTGTTTTGAGATATGCATAGCGTTGTCTTGTAATAGACATGGCATTATCCAGTGTGATTACCTTCCAAAAGACATGAAAAGTATGATGCGACATGAAAGCGACTGTCCAAAAGTGGCTTCGCACTCAGAAGTTTTTGACTTGGGTATACAGAAACTCGTTTCACTAAGATCGCTGCATAAACCAATGCGCCGATTATGTTGAAATATGAGGCAATAAATAAAGTTTCCAAAATATAATTTGCAATTATTTTATGAAACGCAAATTCCCGTTACTTTCCAATTCTGCCTCCTAGTTCCATAGCTCCTGAATCTGTAGTATTTCAGGTCCGAAGGTTGAAGCTGCAAAAGTCCATCAGCGAAGCATCAATACGGTGTCGGGAATATCTGAATTCTGAATATCTACAGTAGTTCTCTTAGTACGAATTTCGGCCTTTTCTTTCATTCGTCGAAAGTAATTGAAAATACTTGAAAGCTGGATCTGAGGACTTAAAAGAAAGTTTGCAGTAGAATAAGAATCACTGAGGACGGAAAAAAACGATTCACTGAATGACGAAAAGACAAAAATCGGTGTTTTGGAAAAATGGACACCTTTGAAATTCGAGTGAACGGAATTGCCGCACTGTCGAAATCACGTTGAAATTAATAATGTCGTCATTTTTACTCATTCCTTACAAAGTTGAAATTTCCTCCGTTACAAAGATTCCAAAAAATTCTTCACATAATAATCCCCGTTTGCTGCTGCTCGGCGAAATTTCAGAGGTCCTTTTGAGCACTATCCTCCCATCACCTTAGGGCCTTTAGGGAAACTTTCATGGCAAATTCGAAACCACTCAACTCAACCCTTTGCATCGGTTATTGGATAAATCTCAGCAAGCGTGACGATGAATTTCCATTTGTCGTCAAAAACAAGGTAGCTTAAGGGCATTGGATTTTCTTTCAGTGATAAGCATGGAGACCATACGCATGGGATTTATGGAACTTCGGAGTTTTAAGTCATGATGAATGATGCGATTTGACGAATCTATTGGTCTGTGGCAGGTGGTCGGCTGTGGAGGTTTCTTTTCTGCGGCATTCTTTCCCTGATAACTTAGCAGGAGAGTATCACATTTCTTTAACTCTGCTGTTCATTGTGCTTTCAGTTAAAATGATTCCTATGGCAGAGGCACTAAATCTTGAATCGGAAAGACCTTCTACATAGCTTTTCCAGAAGCGTCAAATATTTTTATACCGATTGTCATGTAAAAACGCGATTATAATCGGTAGCAACTTCGTCGTGTCGAAGTAGTTCCTTCCAGAGGAAGAAAAAGAAGCATTCGATTGGCAGAAGAGAATTGCATGAATAATAAAAAGTATAAGTAGCAAACAGAGGGAGGCCAGAGACTGTGGACAATGGTTTAATACGATAAATAAACAACAACAAAAAAAAACCCAACACAAATCTACAACAAGAGTTTAATAAAAGCTCGAATGTATATTTCGCTGATGAAAATCCAAGAAAACCTAGAAATAGAACAGAACACGACCCTGGAAACAAATAGAAAGGAAGATTGAATTGTGCATGTTTTTTAATTTTTGCTAATAAGATTGCATTATTAAAGCAATAAAGTTTTATTAGATCCGCTTTGAAATTAACGACTGAAGTGGCGAAGAGGGAAGGTAAAAATGTGAATTTCACAAAATAAAAAAATATATTTTCATAATAAAAAAATATATTTTCCATGTTTATTGTTTTACTGTTGTTCATAAAAATGTGAATCTCATAAAATAAAGTGATTTTTAATGATATTATAATAATAATAGATAAATATTTCAAGGAATGTTAAAAAATTTTTAATTTATATAATTTCAAGGAATTTTTATTCAAGGGTCATTCGGGCCCAACGAGCAAGATTCTTATCTTGAAAAATTTAAAACAAACTGTAAAACCAATAGTAAAAATAACTATAGACAGAGCCCCATACAGAAGCGAAAAGAAAGACAAGTGTTACTACACTGAAAATTCGGAATGGAGCTTACTATGGGCATGCGCACCTTCACTATTTAGTTTGGTTTTGATTAGCCCACTAAGGTCGGAGTTTTGGGGGTGTAAATTAGAGGGGATCAAAAGGTCTAGGTGTATTTATGCATATAAAGGAGTGAAATTCGGCATCCAGATTCCTCTAGGCAAGATCTACAGTACTATGAAGTTTAGGCCCAATTGTTCCAGGGGGGGGGTCACTTGGTCCTAAGAACTATGGCATGTTATATATCATACGTTCGGAAATGATGAAAAAGGAAAGAAGTTACGAAGTTTTTTACATTTTATACATATTACGTTCGAGAAAATCAATTTTTTTTGATTGAAAAACTTGGGGAGAGGTAAAAAGTGCAGATAAAGGAGTAAAAATAGATGACCACAGGATCTGCCACTTGCCTTCCCATACTCGCGGGGGGGGGGGGGCAAATTTTTTTTTAATAAATTTATAAATGTGTTTCTGCTTCACTGCTTGGAATGAAGTATAAATGTGTTCTTGGAATGTTTACAAGATTTTATTCTACTTACGAGGGTCAGTCAAATGAAAACCGGAAATATTTTTTACAGCTCCTTTATTACAGAGTTGGTACAATATTTTTCAATGTAGTCCCCATCTTTTCGATGCATTTCTGCCACCGAGTCGGGGAGGCATGGATACCTCGGGAAAAAAAAAAACTTCATATAATGGAGATCTTGCTTATAGAAATCTGCATAGCGAATCTCATTCCTTTATATAAATACACCTAGACTGTTAAGCAAAACAAAATGCAATATAAACACAGAAAACAGAATAACATTCTAATGGCGTGTTTTTTGCACGTCACATGCCTCTATACTCAAGACAATTGCAAATATATTGCAAAACAAATTAATAAAATAACCACTATACAATAACGCCATAGAACATACAATGTATATTAACCAATGATGTCAAGTACAATAAAATCTTGTAAACATTTCAAGGAGGAGGTTTAGCAGTGAAGCAGAAATACATTTATACGTTTATTAAAAAGAAATTAACCCCGCCTCCCGAGTAGAATAAGGCAAGTCATCTAGTTTTACCCCTTCATCTGCACTTTTACTTCTTCCCAAGTTTTTTTTAATCAATAAATTGATTTTCTCGAACGTAATATGTATAAAATTTAAAAAACATCGTATCTTCTTTCCTTTCTCATCATTTCCGAACGTATGATATATCACATGCCATATGTTGCCATAGTTCTAAGGACCAAGTGACTGCCACCCCCGCAAATCCGATCCCACTGGAACAATTGGGCCTAAACTTCATAGTAATGTAGATCTTGCCTAGAGGAATCTGGATACTGGATTTGACGCCTTTACGTACCTAAATAGCACGTAAATATGTTGCCCTCTCTGAATCCCACCCCCGTAATTCCGATCCCCGTATACCAATCAAAACCAAACTAAATAGTGCAGATGGACATGCCCATAGTAAGCTACATTCCGAATTTCAACCTTCTACCTCAAAAATATGTAGAAATTATGAAGGGGACGGACTGACATTATAAAACCAATAAGTAGCTCCATTCTTATTCCACATACGAGGGTCAGTCAAATGAAAATCGGAAATATTTTTTTACAGCTCCTTTATTATAGACACTATTTTTCAATGCAGTCCCCATCTTTTCGATGCATTTCCGCCACCGAGTCGGGAAGGCATGGATACTTCGGGGAAAAAAAATCTTCATATAATGGAGATCTTGATTATACCGAATTTCACTCCTTTATATGCATATATACACCTAGACCTTTTGGTCCCCTCTAATTTTCACCCCCAAAACTCCGACCATAGAGGGCTAATCAAAACCAAACTAAATAGTGAAAGTGCACATGCCCATAGTAAGCTACATTCCGAATTTCAACTTTCTACCTCAAAAAATGTAGGAATGATGAAGGGTGATTCAAATCGTGTATAAAATAAAACCAATAAGTAGCTCCATTTTTCCGCTACTTAATAAGCTTATAGATTATGAGCACTTGAGCAATCGTGCGTCGACAAAGCGATTTCACGTGCGCGCGCCGATGTCAATAATGCTTAAAAGATGAACAGAAAGTAACAATGTATAAATCGATTGTTATATGACATGCCAGTATCTTTGAATTCTTTACACTCACTGTTTTAGCGCGTGAATTCGACTTGAAAGGGTCCACGAAAAATTCTGAAAAGTTGATACGGCCGAGCTAAGACTTTGATGGTCACATTTTCGAAAACAGAATTTGAAAAAGTTAATCCGTTTTCAAGTTATCGTGCAAACGGCGGCCGGGCGGACGGCCGGATAAACGTACAGACCAAGGGCGCATTCTTATAAGTAGCTTTTATGCTAAAGCTCCTAATAATATTAAGCAGCGGAAGAATGGAGCTACTTATTGGTTTTATAACGTCAGTCCGTCCCCTTCCTAATTTCTACATTTTTTGAGTTAGAAGGTTGAAATTCGGAATGTAGCTTCCTATGGGCATGTCCATCTGCACTATTTTGTATGGTTTTGATTGTACATTCGGTTCGGAATTACGGGGGTGGGATTCAGAGAGGGCAACATATCTAAGTGCTATTTAGGATCATAAAGGCGTGAAATTTAGTATCCAGATTCCTCTAGGCAAGATCTACATTACTATGAAGTTTAGGCCCAATTGTTCCAGTGCGATCGGATTTGCGGGGGGTGGCAATCACTTGGTCCTTAGAACAATGGCAACAACATATGGCATGTGATATATCACACGTTCGGAAATGATGAGAAAGGAAAGAAGATACCGAGGTTTTTTACATTTCCTGTACAGGGTAAATACAAAAGTCTGAACCTCCCTTTTATTTTTTGAACCGAAGCAGATATGTCAATTTTGATGAATCCATTGAATAGGAAGTTGTGGGTGGCCTAGCCCATGGTGCACTTTTCATCATCCCAAATATGCAAATTAGGACACATTCAAAAATTATCTCAACAACCGTAAGGGATAGAGAAAAAAACCCAATTGCAAACTTGTTCAGCATAAAAAAACAAACAAAAGAAAAAAAAATCATCCAAATCGGACCAACCAATCACCCACAATCACGTGGTGAACTGTTTGTAGCTTACAAACAGTCACACTGCACAAGGAAAACTGAATGTTGATATTTCCACCATGTAAAGCATGCAAATCAAAAAATTAACATAAATTACCATACTCACATTCACTTTCATGCGGAATAGCAAATAAAAGGCATGTTTCAGCACACAGAAGACAGAACATTTCCAGGATGGCAAACTACACTGTTCCGGAAATGGTCAACATGATCTTGGTGATTGTGGGTGATTGGTTGGTCCGATTTGGATGATTTTTTTTGTTTTTGTTTTTTTTTTATGCTGAACAAGTTTGCAATTGGGTTTTTTTCTCTATCCCTCACGGTTTTTGAGATAAATTTTGAAAGTGTCCTAATTTGCATATTTGGGATGATGAAAAGTGCACCATGGGATAGGCCACCCACAACTTCCTATTCATTGGATTCATCAAAATTGACATATCTGCTTCGGTTAAAAAATAAAAGGGGGGTTCAGACTTTTGTATTCATCCTGTATATTAGGTTCGAGAAAATCAATCTTTTGATTAAAAAATTTGGGGAAAGCAAAAAATGCAGATAAAGGGGTAAAAATAGATGACCGCAGAATCTGCTACTTGCCTTACCCTCCTCGGGGGGCGGGGGTTAATTTCTTTTTAATAAATGTATAAATGTATTTCTGCTTCACTGATAAAGCTCCTTCTTTGAATGTTTACAAGATTATATTATTGTATATAATGTTAATAATTGGAAAATGGTCATTGGTGTATTTTTTCACGCCATTACCTCCGATATTAATTAATAAATAGAGAAAAATAGTAAAAAAAACTTCAACGGCCTGGATTCGAACCAGGTACCTCTGGGTCTCTGGACCCAGACAGCATTCCAGGGCCAGTAAGGAACTCACCCCCTCTCTTTTTCAAGGTCATTTGGAATCTGTCTTGAGGTGAATTCAGGAAGGTAGCTGGCACTCGCTATGGTCACGTGATACGCTACGACCTGGCCGTAGCGTATTTGAACGATCTAGGCCCAGTGCTAGACTAGGGCCTAGTCATCGAAGATCGAAATCAAAGAGAAACAATGAAGGGATGAAAAAAAGGGTGAAAAATGGGAAAGAATAAAAAATTTCTGCTTTATTTTGATTAATTTCTGTTGCAAGCTCTAATTGTTCATTAATTCAATAATAAAATCAACGACAAGTTAATTATCTCAAAATAAAAGTTAAATATTTTATTATTCATACAGAAGTAAGAAAATATTCAATACTACAATCTCTCCTTGACTAAAATATCTCTTCGCTGTTACGTAAAATAAATTCATGTCCGTTGACAATGACTCTTGTTTCGATCATAGTTTCATGAACGTTTGCTTCAGTGGGCGCAGCCATCTTGAAAATGACCAACGAAGTCAAATTTTGAGAAGCTCGCTTAAGAACCTAGCCGGCTACGGAAGGACGGAGCTAGCGTGGCCTAGCGCACGCGTTCAGGAAAAAGGCTAGGCTAGCCCACCTAGCCGTAGCGAGCCGGCTACCTTCCTGAATTCACCTCTGGATTTTATCTACTATCCACTTGTATTGTGACCCGAAGTTGATCCCGTTCTGGAATCATTTGAAATAATTAAGAATAAACCTTTATCAACTACTCAATAGTGATGACGGACCAATGCAAGTAGATGAATGGTTACCTTGTGTTAACACCATTTTGCTTAAGTATTAGTTATAAAAATCAAAGGTATTTGACAATTATTCTTTTGGGTCATTCCACGTCAGTTCAGGCAGACATTGGCACTAACCTCTCGGATTTTAATGAAATTTGGTATATACAATTGCCCTAGGGCAGGGCTGTCTAATATTTCTGTCCGCAGGTAATTTTCCTTTCCCCCCTATTGCACATTACGTTGATCAGTTCCTTAAAGTCGAGTTGCTAATTATCAATTCGATACTGTAAAAAAAAACAAAAAAACAAACCGAGGCAGTTTACCATTTTATTTCCTTCGTTTTAATGTGACAATTTTCTCGATGTCAGTTGGAATTGTGTTTTTATTTCCCGATAGGACACGATTGCATATTAAGCATTTAGAATCCGATTCGTGTTAAATGAAAAAAAAAATAAAACAGTTCTCCCACTCCGGTTTAAATACTGGTTCAGTGATTTTATGCTTTTTCAGAATGTGCGCCATGTTATGCGAGACAAAAAACAAGCAAGTATCAGTAACAAAAGAAATAATGCCTCATTTAACGGAATCGCCCCCTAAAGTCTGGCAATACTGCATAGGAAAAACTGTATCCACTCCCCTCCTGAGTTTTGGACTATCTCCTTGGCTTTGCCCGTGAGCGACGTGCACGATTTGGACGGCCCTGCCCTAGGGAGTTGGTAATGAATGCCAAATACTATTAATTTTTTTTTCATTTTTATGGAAGTTACGGACATTTAAAATTTTCGAAATTTGAGTTGGGGCTTTATCTAAGAAGTACTGTAACTTCGGTTGTATTTTACTTAGAAAGATGTGATAGGTCATATATGAAAGCTCTTTAACTGTATATTCTATAAGAAATTTTTAAAATTATATTACGCATGCGCAAATATTTGAATTTAATAAAAATATTTTATTTATGCAAATTTCTCAAAAGGTGGGTATTTTTTTTTCGTTAAAAAATTAATAATATCTTACATAAAAACAATACAAAAAATGCAAAACGCAGTCTCTATCCGAAACGTCAGCTTTTTATTTTGATTTTATTTATTAATTTAATTTTTTATATTTTTTATTAATTATTATTTATTTGCTTTTTATTTTTTAATTAATAACTTTTATTATATTCCAGGGTTTTTGTGTTTCGTTCTTCTCTCGTATATATCTGTCTATACATGGAAGAAAAAGTGTCCCTCCTTAAAGTAAAGGAAATGCATTTGAGTTCATCATTACTGAATTTTTAAAAATGACTTTTATTAAACATTTAAAAATGAGAACTTGTACATATAACAAAATACTGATTAGGAGGAGAGACAGTTTCGGATGCGATAATCTCCAAATCGCCAGTTGAGCTTCTTTTAATTATCGTTCCATTGCCGCTTCTATTATGAACTAACATAGATTGTTTACTTTCTTAGGAATAAATATTCATTACCTTCATGTTGTAGACGAAACGCACGAATACCATTTTATTTTTTAAGTAAGAGATATTTTCTTTTAAAAGAAAGATTTATAATGGAAAAAAAATAAAGAAATTAATCAAATTTATAAAGCAAGTAGGTTTACCTTAAGTACTTATTTAATAGCAATCACGCTCAATTCGAAGCGCGAAAGTAAAATATCATACAATAAAAAAATTAGGTAATTATTATTAATTTTTAAAATTTTATAATTATTTTACGAGTGCAATTTTAAATAAATAAAAATTAAATTGCTTAATCATGCAAACTGGCAATAAGTTATGGCGAACAAAAGATTCATACTTTTGAGTAAAATAAATTTGAATATGAATTGAAAGCATTCAAGTTGAAATTATCATTTCAGGTATAACATAGGCCAACTCAAACATCTAATGAAATTTAAAAATTGAATTAAAATAAAAATTTTAGAGCATCATCTTAAAAATGAATCAACTATATTTTACTTAACGGAAACGTTTCGATTCTTAATAGATTTACAATTTCGATGAATTAATTTACAGTACAACTATTACAGACGTGAATTAGTAATAATAAGTGAGGCTTATATTTCATTAATTGCATAGATTAAATTGTCTATTGTTCATTTGAATTTCTATTTTAATTGTCATATAAAATGTAGTACAAAATTTGTTGAATAAAAATAGTGTTCATTAACCTACTCTTGGCATCATTTGACGGATACCATCTGCAATGATATTAGCAATTCCTTAAACTTATTTCATAACAATCCGTAACTTGATACCAAATGTATGTTTCTGAACAAATATCATTCTGATAGTCATATAACAACCGATCAATGATATTAAATGTATTCAAAGACTTACGTATTTTCGTTGTTTATTTTTCAGCAATAGAAAGCGAGAGAATTATACTTTTTCCAAAGAAAGTTGGACTGGGAGTGTCCAATTAAATTTTCAATTTCAGTTGTTACATATTGGCAACTTTATCTGGCAACAATGTATAGCAATTGAAATTGGAAAAAAAACAAAAAAACTGGACAAGCCAACTTCATCTTTCGTCAGATGCAAATCCCTCAACCGAGGCGCAGGACAAGCCTTCACACCTGTTTCTAGTATGTGTGTCAAGCAATTAACCATACTCTGTCCAACGAAAGAAAAACTGAATGTTTCCAATTAAACATCCAATTTCAATTATTCAAATGTTTAATTTATATTACAACCATCTCCAATAATTGAAATTAGAAATTTTAATTGGAAACGCTAAGGTTTTTCTTTCGTTGGACGAAATTTGTATAACAATAGAGGATTATAATGGAATACAATGGCTAATGAACAGTAGATTAACCCTTCATTATTTAGACCGAAAACCTACAAGACATAGAAGTTTCGATCAGAATTTCAATGTCTAGCATTTTGTCCATGAATATTTCCTTGTTTCCCCATGCTCCAAGGGTGTAGGATTGTATACTGATGCTAAATCACCCAGAACTACGGTAATATCAGTATATTAATTTTTTCTATGAAAAACCAAATATAAAAAAAACGCTTCATTAAATAATACAGTATAAGCATTTAATTCATATTTACGAAGTAATATTTCTATTTAGAAAAATTAAGATATATTACTTTAATTCAAAATACAGTAATCTAAAAGAGATAGAAAGGACCTTAATATAGATTTTTCAACAAGTAAAGGACTTGAGAAAATACATCACTTTTCAGCAATGATGTAGATTTCGGCAACCAAGTTGTCTTTCACAGGTTAGAAATCATTTCAAATGTACACATGTGACAAAATAAACAATCTCCTTATGGGAAAGTGGGCGTTTACTCAAGTTCTTTACATCCTACAGTAATCTATTATTGAGCTTAATCAAGAATATAAACTGTTTCAGCTTTTTCTAATTGCTCAAAGAGACTATTTTCTGGCTAGTTAATTGCCTGACATAGATAAAGGTGTGATAGCGCGTCTTCAAACTTTGATCCTCACCCCTTCTACTGTTGAACAAAAAAAAAAAAAAAAAAAAAAAAAAAAAAAAAAAAAAAAAAAAAAAAGAGCTTCAAGGAACGATTCTGCCTCCAGAAGCAGGGGGAAGCACGGAAAAATATGCGAAGACACAAAATTTCAATAAATTCCATTATTACACAGATATTAGCATCTTTATTCCCCTTAAAATTTTCGATGATGCACAGTTTGCAAAATTTGATACTGTAATTAGGACTACCTTTCTGTAGTTAATAGCATGATTATGGTCTTAAAATTGTATTGTCGTTTTACAGTTTTATCTAATTCAACTTAGATAAAACTGTATGCAATATGGATATTTGCATATGCTGGCCTGGCCCCACGAACACTTGATTTGGCCCCCCCTGTGATTGTTTTTCTGTGGGAGATATGAAGAATCCTATGTACGTGCCTACTTTGCAACAGGATATACAAGAGCTTTGACATAAAATCAATATGAACAATTTTACCAAGAAGAAACAGATTTTTCCCATAATAAGGTAAATGCATTAGTCTAGTTGAAAGTGCATTAGAACTTGGCATTTCACAATTTCAAAATTTAGTCTACGAGAGTAAAGCACTGGATAATGCAGTCATAGACGTAATGCACTGTCAACTATTAATGGTTTACCGTATAGGGAAAAACCAGAAAAAGATATGTTAGTTCTTAAAATTATACACAAGTATTCTGAAGGGAATTTTACAGTATACGTAAAAAATTTTCAGTTTTCCTAAGAGAATCGAAGCCCTTATTGTCTCTACCCAACCCCCACCCACAAAAAACGCGTTGTTAACATGGAACGAAGAATTAAGTTTGAACGATATGTGTAATACTTTCGTGTTCTAATTTTCTCTCTAAACGAAGGAAAGTTTTATCACAAAAGTCACATTTGAAAGGAGTTTGTCCAGTATGTTTCATTTCGTGTAATTCCTTCTGTTGACGCCTGGTGAATCCTTTATTGCAAAAGTCGCATTTGTATGGCTTGAGTCCAGTGTGGATTCTTTCGTGATAATTTCGACTTGTAGAACTGAAGAACCTTCTGTCGCAGTATCTGCAACAGTAAGGCTTTTCTCCAGTATGCAGTCTCTCGTGTATATTTTTTCTGGATATACGAATGAAAGTTTTAGGGCAGTAAGCACATTTGAACGGTCTGTGCCCCGTGTGGATTCGTTCGTGAAGGACTTTATCACAGGCTTGAATGAACACTTTTCCACAATATTGGCATTTGAAAGGTTTCTCCCCTCTATGTATTCTTTCATGTTTTTGCTTATAATCATATTTCATAAATCTTTTACTACAGTACCTACAAGCATAAGGCTTCAATACTGAATGTACTGCTTGTTCGTGATGATTCTTCAATAACAGTGTTTCAAAAGTCATACCGCAAATTCTGCAATCATGTGATAATAATTTGGATTTGAATTTATCACGTTTCCTAGAAGATACTTCACAAAAAGCGGGATGTTCGCCATCCTTGAAATAATTTCTAAAATTAGAAAACCCTTCCTGGGTGTCATTAATATTGAAATCAGTGTTACTGTAAAATTCTCTGATATGACTTTCTAGAGAATTCTGTTCGTTTGCACCTTCGTTCTGATTCGTTGTTCCATAAACGGCTTCGACATAATTCGAAACAAAAATTTCTGATTTCACAGAGTCTTGTGAATCTTCTGACATCACCGACAGAGATTCGTTCTGATGGTTGGTTTTGAGATTTTTCTTTATTTTATAGCTAACTTTACTCGGTCGTTGTATGCTGTCTTCAATTTTTCTAGAATCATTATACATAAGGAGTACTGTTGGTTGATCTATATTGTTCTGGATTATAAAAAGTCTATTATCACAAGCCACAGTTTCTGTAATGGAGGAAACACCACTGATGATATATTCAATGGAGACAAAGAGATCATGTAGTATTTTATTGTGATCTGAATTTGTTTTCCCTGGGTCATTCATGGCAATAATGAAATACGGCAACTTCCAAAACGTATAACAGTTTTTCTTTAACTAGTAGATGCCTGTAAAAAGAAAAAAAAAAGAAAATTAATCGTATATAAAATCACGTTCATGTAAGAGCATTATAAACTTAAAATTCCTATAAAGTCCATTCAGCTTTACGAAAC
Source organism: Rhysida immarginata (assembly GCA_023313115.1). Classification (NCBI taxonomy): domain Eukaryota; kingdom Metazoa; phylum Arthropoda; class Chilopoda; order Scolopendromorpha; family Scolopendridae; genus Rhysida; species Rhysida immarginata. The sequence goes on along the minus strand of JAHWFO010052591.1, from coordinate 346,720 downwards.
GTATGGGTTATTTCTACCCTTCAAGATATCCTGAAATTTCCAAAATCCGATGAACGGGTCACCAACAATCACATGTTGAATTTATTAGTTACATCCCTATCACAAAAACATTTGAATGTTCAACATGCAAATCAAGAAATTACCAAAAATCAAGTTCCATGCCCAATTGTGTTATTGTGTCAACGGTCGTCACATTGAGCACATTTATGATTAACATTGGAGTAAAATTATTTATGTACTGTGGTTGTTTGTAATTTACAAACAATTGTGATTGTTGGTGATCCGTTCATCGGGTTTTGAAATTTTTATTTTGTTTTGTTCGGAATTCCATGTTGAACAAGTCTTCATTTGGAATTTTTCGTGTATCTGTTACCGTTTTTAAGATAAGATTTGAATATGTCCTAATTTGCATATTTGGGATGATGAAAAATGCACCATGGGATAAGTCATCCACAACTTTCTATTTCATTGGATTCAAAATTGACATATCTTCTTCGGTTACGAAAATAAAAGGGGAGGGGGCTCATTTTTGTATCCACCCTGTATAATACAATATTCTGATGCAGCCAAGAAACTGTGGAGATTTAGTTATGGTGAGACTTTAGAACACAAAACCCTACAATGTTTTTTTGGTTCTACAAGTTCTCATCATTACTGAATATATGCTCTATTATGTGATTTGTTACCAGAGTACCATTTATTGGGCAACAAAACATGTTTGTTTCAGTTATGCATAGCCACTTTATAATCACCTAGTATTGTTTTATACTAACAGGAAGATTTAGGCTACTTTAGGTTATCCTGTTAAAGGTATAGTCGTGGAAAAAAGTTTAAAACCATCTAACAAATCAACGTTCCATTAGTGGTTATAGTTATTTCATAACTGTATAAGTTTTACCATTATTTATTAAGTAATTCACGATGGTTTCATTTAAGTACAGGGTCGAGTCACTGAATTATGACCACCTACCTAATAACCCGAATAGCCTTCTTTTGCAGCCAAAACAGCAGCTAGGCGACGGGGCATGGGCACAATGAGTGCTTGGAAGATGGCAACAGGAAGCTGTGTCCATGCGAATAGCAGAGCATAACGTAACTCATGAAGATTCCAGGGAGGAGGGTCTCGCAAGGATTAAGATCTAGATGTTCCCATAGATTCTTGCAAGGATTAAGATCTGGGGAGTTTGGAGGCCTGGGTAGTAAGTGGAACTCATCCTCATGTTCATCGAACCATGCACGGCAAATTTTGGCCACGTAGCATGTAGCATTATCCTGTTGAAAGATGCCATCATTCGGAGGATACATAGTTGCTATATAGGGATACACCTGGTCGGCAACGATGGATATGTATGGACAGCTATTGACGGTACCTTCCAGAGGAAGTAATGGACCTTCCAAAAATGCCCCAGACCATTACACTGCCTCCTCCAGCTAGCTGTCGTCCAACAATGGTTTCGGATAGTTTGTTTTCGATATGAGGCAGCAGAAAACGCGACTCATCGAAAAATGCAACCTTTTTCCACTGGTCTAGGGTCCAATGTTTTGTACTGCAATGCAAATGCACGTCGTTTCTGGCGATGCATATTTGTCAACATGGATGCTGAAACCAGACGTCTGCTGCGGAGGCCAAGAGGCAACAATATGCGTTGCACAGTTGTTCATGATAGCTTTCTGGTGCATTCCTCGTTCATTTCGGCTGTCAATGTATCGACTGTAGCGCGTCCATCACTTTTAACCAGCCGTCGCAAGCGTCGCTCACCCCGTTCATTAGCGGCCCGTAATCCCCTACAGTTTGCACGCCATTCTTCCATTCATTGTACACCTTCACTACGGCACTAAGCGAACTGTTCACGAAAGCTGCGTTTTCTGAAATGCTGCCGCCTTTTGCACGATACCCAATGATCATACCTTTTTCAAGGTGTGGTACACTGGATAAAAAAATTAAGTTGACATCAAGCATAAAATTTGTTTTCACTCTTAATTTAATAGAAAACAATATATAAGAAATATGAAAAAAATACACATGAATACTCTTGCCTTGAGTCAAATTATCATACAAAACTAAACAAATTTATGCAATTACTTTCTGCATAAAAAAATGTTTCTGTATATGGCATACAAAATACATGCAAAATAATTATTGATGAAAAATAGGAAAGAAATTATTTTTCATCATTAATTCGAACAGCTGAGGTAGGCGTACCATTAAAACCCTCACTGACCATCTAATGATTTATTCTTTAAAATAATTATGTTGACATGTTGATAAACATCTGATACAAAATTAAGGTTCCACATGGCATTAATAACAAGTATGACCACCCTTAGCATCAATAGCGTCTTGTAGACGCTTTGGAATACTTTCAACCAATTTTTCCAAAAAAAGATTTAGGGATATTTTCCCACACATCCATCAAGGCAGATGAAAATGAATGTTTGTTTATTCTTTTATCATTCGGAATCTTTTAATCAAGGAAATCCCAAAGGTTTTCAATGGGGTTTAAATCTGGTGAATTTCCTGGCCAATCAAGCACTCTGATCTTCCTTTTTGCCAAGTACTCGGTGGCAAGTTTGGAGGTGTGCTTGGGATCGTTGTCTCTTTGGAATACAAACTGCCGTCTCAGGGACATCTTTGTGGGAGATTGTATTAAATTCATCTCCAGGATACCTGTGTATTGAACTGCATTCATTGTAGAAGTTATCAGATGTGAATTTCCAGTCCCATGGAAGGAGAAGCAACCCCATAACATCACTGAACCTCCTCCATGCTTAACAGTGGGCTTCAGATATCTACTCTTTAGTGCTGTTCCATTGGGTCTCCACACAACATCTTTTTTGGCCAAATAGTTCAAATTTTGATTCATCTGACCAGATTTCCAAAACTCCATTGGTTCTCTTATGTACTTTTCGGCAAACTCCAACCTTTTTTTCATTTGCTTCATGGTCAATCTTGGTTTCTTTTTGGCAATTCGTCCTCTCAGTCCAGATTCGTCATTTTGGCTGTTTCGAATAGTTTGAGTTGATGGAGTATTCTTACCATCACCAAACACCTCTCTTTATTTCTGCAGCTGTTATCCGTGGATTTTTTATAGCTTGCTGCCTTATTTTTCTATCTTCTCTCTCACTTGTCATCCGCTTTCTTCCACGACCTTCCTTGTTTTGGGTTGAATTTGTTTCTTTGTATTTTTCCACCACTCGCCTCACACCTTCATAAGAAATATTATGTAAACGAGCCACTTTTCTGAATGACTGCAAACTTTCATAGTCTTTCACAACAGCCATTCTTTGAACACTTGATAATTCTTTAACAGGAGCCATTTTACAGAATTCAATCAAATTATCACCATGCCAATCTTTTATTCTTTCTGAACACATATGTTGATTTGCATAAATCATTTTATTGGTTCGAAATTTAATATTCAAAATAATGTCAACATAATTATTTTGCATGTATTTTGTAAACCCTATACAGAAGCATTTTTTTATGCAGAAAGTAATTGCATAAATTTGTTTATTTTTGCATGATAATTTGACTCAAGGCAAGAGTATTTATGTGTATTTTTTTCATATTTCTTACATATTGTTTTCTATTAAATTAAGAGTGAAAATAAATTGTATGCTTGATGTCAACTTAATTTTTTTATCCAGTGTAGGTCGCGTGCTTTACCTATGACGGCAATTATTGCTGTACGAACTGTTCCTCTGCAATCACATTTATGTCTTCCAACAGGTAAATTTACCCCCCCCCCCCCCACCATGAATGGGCACGACCGTATTTACCTAAACCTACGTGGCGGTCACAATTCAGTGACTCGACCCTGTATTTCTTTTTTTAAATCCAAAAAAACTTTTTTTTCGTATTTTTTTTTTGTAATGTGCTGAGAAAAAAAATGTAAACCACCTTTTAAATGTCGAAATAGATTCGTCCAATTTCGTATTGAACGATGAAAATGTCTATTGCAATTGTGCAAATGTCTAACTACTCGTAATTTCAACATCACTGCAATGGGCAAAAGAATATGATTAACAATGGCTCAAAAAAAGTCCAGATAACAGCGTATCATGAATGTGGAAAGACCCAAAGAGAAATTGCAGCACTTATTGGCAAATCAAAGATTGCTGCTTGTAATTTTCTAAAAACATCCTGACACATATGGTACAAAAACTGCAAAGCTGTCTGACAAACAAAAGCGTGCTATACTATGGATTTCATCAACAGGAGCATTACCTTCAGTGATTACAACGGATCTTGATTTACCAGTAACATCACGAACCACAATAAATAATTTAAAATCTTCATCAAATCATGTTTCCATCAAATTCAAGCTGAAATCAAAGTTAACATAAAAGCAGTGGAAGCAAGAGTAAAGTTTGCAAGGTCACATCGGTGACTGATCTCTGGAATCATGTCGTTTAAGCTACGTGTTCCTCGGTGCGACTATCGCGATAATCGTTCAACAATGATCGTGCAACGATTAAACGTTGAACGATAATCGTTGGTTACCAATTTGCTCGGAGCGTCTGCGATTTTTTGATTTTTCACTAATCCCGAGTTTTCATTCGCAGTCACATCGTTCTAGAGGAAGGTTGTGTTTAACAGAATGAGTGTAAAGTTGAGTAGACGTAAAAGATTATTAATTAAATGCCTTTTGATTGAGGAGATGGAACACGACGTATGGAATGAAAAGAACCAAAAAACACCGTATGTTTGAGCTCATATGTATATAGAAAAAAATCATTGATTCATTGATCTGAATTACGAATAAACTGTCATGAACGTTTAAAAATCGATATGTTTTGACTACTTTGTGCAAGAATTACACAATGTTTCATTATATAGTTACTAAATATAGTAAAATTTTGTTCATTTGTGGACAAGAGTTTTCTTCATCGGTCATTATGTCGTTATCCACAGTGGTTTCCCGGTTCTCATAAGCTTCTTGGCTGTGAAAAAATTATGTTGGAGAAAAAGTTCGATGTGTTTCTGAGGGCGAAAAAATTCTCAATACCAAACATTATTCCATGCGCATATCTGCCTTATGGACAATGAAATTCGTACATTTAGTCCAATTTATATGTTCAAACTGAACGTGGGTCATGTGACCACTCGATCTGGGGTACAATTTCCTCACTAATCCGATAATGAAATCCGTTTTCAGATAACTCTATCCATTTTCGCGTTATCGCTTAGAAATTATTAACATACTTGTCTAATTGTGCGATTTTTCCAGAATCCAGGAAAATGAATGCAGAAACCGGTGTACAGTATAAATCAATTTTTTATTGAATTGGATATTAAAATACATGACAATATAACGACGCAAAATATTACATCATCAATGCGAATCATAAAATGCGAATTCCAAAAAGTCTTATTACAATGCACAGAAACTCCGGTACGGTTGTCATTATGAAAACTGCAACATCATGAAGGATGTACGAACATAGTTGCCATAATGACCAAATGGCATGTGGTGCTACTATGTAACCACCAAAATCATGAAAGTTATAGACACAAAAGTCTTACCATTTCTGAAAGTATATTCCAGCAGGACAATGCCCACGGGTAGCACTGCAGATACAAACTGTCGCCAATTGAACATATATGGGATAATGAGGCACTCGGCGACTAGCTCGTCAAAGTCCTCCAATTCCAATGAACTGAGGACTCGAGTACAAGCACAGCTGCACAGGAAATCAGTGGATTCCATGTATGACCCTTGCTCGTGGAGGTTTCACAAGATCCCTATTTTTTTTACATGGAATTTGTTATACTGGCCTGAAACTGTAATCACTTAAGACGTCATTCTATTGCCATGGTGTGACAATTTTCAGAAACAGTAGTCATAGACCTCTTCCACCTATCTATTCTGCATTGACGTTTCCAGGTGTCTCAGTTTTTGTCAGCCATTTTCAAAATTCGTACTTTTATAGATCTGTTCATACAATCGTACAATTCCATCAAAATTCGTATATTGTATGGAAAAATCGTACAAGTTGGTATGTATGCATGCGGTACAATGAATACTTGTAATTCGGATGGAATTTATGAAATTGTGCCTCAAAATTATGGGAATTATGCTTCAAAGCACCACAAAAAATGGGTGGAAAACGCAATTTTTCAACTTTTACAGTTTCAATATTACCGCTAAATGCAATATTAAATTATTAAAATTAAAATTATTGAAATAATATTAACATTAAATGTGTATTAAGAATATATGAAATATGAAATTGTGCCTCAAAAATATGGGAATTATGTCTTGAAGCACCGCATGAAATAAAAAAAATTACAAGGAAAGAAATCTTACTGGAAAACAAAATTTCTCAACTTTTTACAGTTTCAATATTAACATGAAATGCAGTATTAAGTATTAAACGCATATACATATAGGAAAATATGTAAAAAAAAAAAAAGCTAAAAATAAAATACAGATAAGGCATGCTTTTTTAACAAATATTTAATATGATGGCCTAAATTAATACAGTGTAATGTTCATATGCTGTTACAAGTAGGCTGTAGCGGCAGTCATTATTTAACCCGTTTTCGAGTGATTAATTTTTTGACCGCCAGATGTCAGATACTTCTGGTTGGTTCTAAAGAACTATAGCCATTTTAGTTGGTTCTAAAGAACTAAAGAAAGTACGGACATTTCATTGTTGCAGGCAGCTATTTTGATTCCTATTTCGTATGATGATTGCTTTTTGTTTTGGATCAAATTCAAACTTCAGAGGCACATTCTCCTCTAACTTTTATCAAAAAGAAAGTGTTCAATCTGCAAGTTTGAATTTGATTGCAAAACAAATGAATGAATGAACTGTAAGGGGTGGTTACCATGAAACCATAATGGTTATACTAGAAACCGAAGTGGTTAAGAGGAAACCTGAGCACTGCGACTCTCTGAGTCTATTGTACTATCTCTAATAACGACTGCTACAGGAAACGGTAGCAGCCGGGACCGACGGCTTAACGTGCCCTCCGAAGCACGGGGGGCGATGGACATTTCCAGATGGTCACCCAACCTGTGATTAACCGCGCCCAAGTTGCTTAACTCCACCATCGCATTAAGCAAGGCGAGACAACTGGGCTATGGCTGCCCCCTTGCAAAACAAAAGCAATCATGTGAAACAGGGATAAAATAGAAATCAAAATGGCTGCCTGCAACAATCATTGTCCATACTCTCTTTAGATAGTGCTTTAGTTGGTTCTTCAATAAAATAAATTGAAATGCGGAATGGTACATTCGCACAGGCCTACCACTTGGCCATGAAACAGATTCAAAAAATTTTTTGTTTTCTGTTTGGAGGCGGTGGAGCGGGTTAGGAGTCCTTAAAAATTTAATTACTCCAAGATGGCTCATCGCAGGCACACAATTTCCTTCCAAAACAAATTGGAATGGCAGAATGGTACAGGCCTACCAAGAGGTCATGAGGCGGATTCAAAAAAAGAAATAAAAAATTTCTGTTGGGAAGGAAGCTGGGGTTCCTTAAATCCTTAATTACTTCAAAATAGCTCTTCGCAGCCAAACATTTTCTTTTCAAAAAAATGTTCATCTCAATGAGAGGTGGCCGTTCATGTCGTTTTTATTGTGTTTGGGTCGCTGAAATGAATACACCTGTCATTTCTTTATTTTTTATAAAAAAAAAATAATAATTTCTCTAACAGGACTTAGCCCATTTCCATGAAAAATACGTCAATGCATAGTTTAAGGAACCCACTAAGTAAGAATTTTTTTTTATTATTTAAGAAAAAAAAAATATTGGGGAAGGGAGGGTCTGAGGGGGGAGGGGTCGTTAATAACTCCAAAATGGCTAATCAGAGCCAAACAAGTCATTCACAAAAAAAAATTCATCTTAATGAGAGGACTCCGTACATGTCGAATTTATTGAGTTTGGTTGATTGGTTTGAACGCTACAGCCATTTTTTAATTTTTAGAAAAAAATTAATATCTCTAAAAAGCCTTACCCAATTGACATAAAAAAATACGCTAATGCACAATTTAAGTACGTGTAATTTTCATATTTTTATTCGGTTCTGCTATTTGCCGTTTCAGAGTAGTTAGCTGACAAAATTGGTCACATACGTACAGACGGAAGTTTGTTTGTTTTTTTTTTCTTCAAAATTTCAACATATCTTTTCGAATCATGAGTTTGTAAGTCGATTTCAGCAAAAAAAAAATATAAATAAATAAAAATTGAGTTTCTGAAACGAACACTTAGGCCTTCACTTCTAAGAGATTCACTCTAAGAGAGTGGTAGGCCAATAAAGATTTATATTTAATTAATTTTAAGAACAATGCTAATATTTCTTAAAATATCATTAACTTTTTACTTCCTTTGTCCCTCTCTTCATCGATCCCGTTTGTTACTTTATATTTCGTGTTACCTCATATAAATACATCATCTTAATTATTAATCGTCATTGTCACTTTCGGACTCTGTCGAGTTTATCTTCATTCTTTGTAATGTTATTATAAAACCGGTTGGGTCTTCCTTTGAATAATTAATAACTTCTATTTACGTTCCCTTTAATGATTCTTTTGCTCATTAACCTCGTTTTTTGGTCTACTTCATTGTCGAAAATTTTGAGTCTCCTCACTGGATATAAAATAGAAATGTATTGTACGAACTTTACATGCTTCTATAGAGAATATTAAACTTGTAACTCCGCAAGAAGAGTTTTTCATCTCTTTACTTAAACAATACCTCAATAATAGTTCTATTTTAATATAAGATTAGTGAGTTATTACTATATCTTGAAATATTATATTTTCAAAACTTCATTTTTTAATTTACCTTATTTTTATTATTATTTTTTTTAAACTTATAAATTCCCGGAAATGGCAAATTAAAAACCACAATATTTGCAAAAACCCGGAATGAATAATTAAGGGGGAAAAAGAATGTGGATATGTTAACTGTAAGAAGAGAAATGAAAGACTCTTGAACCACAACACTAAATAAAATGAAAAATACAACCTTATCCTGTTGTATTTTTCATTTTATTTAGTGTTGTGGTTAAAGAGTCTTTCATTTCTCTTCTTACACCTTCTTATTAAATTGAAAAATAATAAAACTTATTTCATATGTATTCTTAAAAATAATTAAAATACTATTTAATTGTTTAAATTTTCAGTATTAAAAATTATAATGCTGAATTTTATTTATAATTTTTTATATTAATACTGAAAATTAAAAAAAAATAAAAATGAAATTCAGATTTGGAAGCAAATGGCATACCATAGTTTGAAATGAGTGAATACATGTATTATAACCAGGTCAGCGCACCTAGAGGCATATAATATACGCCACCCTCCCTCAATGACTAATTTTAAAATATATTGTTATAAAATCATCAGAGTTGATATTAGCTAAAGCAAAGTTACATGAAAAACACATGCTTATTAAAATTTACTATGAAATTATCCAATTCTTTACCCCCAATCTGGTATTGTCCAAGGCCGCTCTCATAATTAGAGCGGCCTTGGTATTGACAGATCATCAGTGGCGCTCCTGGCGACAAAATGCTTATCGTAATAAAACACATAAATGGTATTAATATTATCCCATGCTACATAATCTACGAGTTATTATCTTAACAATCATTATGAATAATCTTCTGTGTTGTAAAATCAGCAATGAATTAAAGCCTACCCAACAGAGTACAGCTCGTAACTTCAGCTTTGCACCTTAATTCTAATCGTTCATACTAATTTATCTTCAACTCAGTAGTCATTTATGCATGTTTTAGTCCTTACCTGATAACGGTGGGAGGCTGTTGTTTATTCAGTGTATGTAAGCTATGTACATACAATCGACAAATTCTTATTCAAATGTTATTATAAGAAGGATATTTTCAATACAACGAACAATAAATAGATCGCTAAATGTGCTGGAGTTCTTTGTCTTCCTGAACTTCTTCTCCTCAACCGCAGCCGAAAATGGCGCCACCGTTTGTCAGATTTTGCCATTAAAACGTAGAACTCATTTATAGTCATTTTCATTGAATCTGTGTGTTTGAATTCAAATTAGATGAGAGCTTGTTTACTCAACACTCAACTGACGCTTGAAAGCAATAGGAAACAGGCTTTTATTAGTGAGAGCATGTCAGTTATGCTAAATCTAAATGCGCTAAAGATTTTAAAACAATTTCATAATTTATTAATTGATATAATGATTTTGTAAATTTGTACTTAATAAGTTTCTATATTTTCTTCACAATTTGTAATGTTTTCTCACTTTGATTAATACTCAATTTTAATTTTAAAGATTAAATTTATTTATTTATTATCTGAATGTAGCTTCGGATAATCAGATAGCCTGAATAGTAGCTTCGAAAGCAACATGTGATTCATTGCTCGCATCTGGAAAACAAATTCATTTACAGACCCGGAAATCTTTGAGCTATATAAAAAAAATGAATAAATTCTTCAACAATTGATAAATCTTTCAAACTAATCAATAATATTCATGATACATACAGCAAGGTTTATAAAAACCACATCTTTTAAAACTATTTATTGTTTCCACCTGGTTCTCTGTCTCGGTTGATTTATGATTAAACTTGACAGAAGACGGATGATAATCTACACACTAGATGGCGAAGGATCTCATATTATAAACATACAAATAATAGGGTCTAGTTTTATTATTGTCTAAATTTTCCTAAATAAGTAATATCAACCAAACAAAGTTATTTCAATGCGGTTGGGACAGAGGACATAAAAGCGTAATAGGAAAAAAAAAAAAAAAAAAAAAAAGAGGAATCCACATCCGTCGCGTTTCAGTTTCAGTCTTGGTTGCGATTTTCAAGATAAGGTGGGATTAACTAATTTAAAAAGTAGTATTTTCGAGGCCACAAGCTAACTTCTCGGGGTGCAATAACTAATATTGCTAAAGGCTTCTCACTAGCATAATTCGCTGCAAATCATGTGTTTTATTTCATTAACCAAGAGAGAAAGGGGCATATCTCTCCAGTCATCCGATATTTCTCCTAATCACTGACATTTTAGTCATTATCTGATTCCCCAACTCCCAAGCTGAATCATAGTTGTAACTGCATCATGCTGATATGATTTTCCTGAAAAGGTTCGTTATAAAAGGTTCAGTGTTTACGGTTCAAGATTCAACGTCACAGACAGCTAACGAAGGAGTTACGGTGTGTGAACAGGATTTCAGTCGAAAATTTATCGCACCTGGACGCCGTAAGCGATCAATTTATTACAGTAGTGAATGAAAAAGCTACTAAATTGTATTAATACAAAAACTGTTTCATGATCACACATGTTAATTGTTCCATCATCCTGACGGCATTTTCAAGGATACTATTTCAAGAGTATTGATATTCTTGAAATAACTGGTTAACAGTTAGAATTTGAATGAGCTTTGTTAACATGTGCATAACAATGTAGATGAAAACATACTGTTGGTTAAAATTTAAAATGCATTGTATCAAATAAAATTATACAGGGTGTCCCATGTAACCTGTACCAGCGAAGGTCTGTGGTCTGGGGACACCAATACCTATCGATTGGACCCCATGTATGTTCCGCGATTTTTTTTAGCTTTCGAGATATGAATTTTTTTTGTTTTATTTTCAGATTTTTTAAAATTTCGGACGGTTTTAGCTCTAACTTTTCCTGTGAAGTGATTCTTTGAGATTTTCTTTGTTAGTATTATGGCTAGCATGTGTGTTCGTCTGTAACAACACTAAACACCAAAATTAACCACTACTAGCTCAGATTTTGATCACAAAATTAAAAATTCTGTTTGACCGAAATTGTTACATGATTTCAACTTGAAAAAAAATTACTTAACCCTGACTGAATAACTTCCTGATAATTTTAAAAACTTTATGGGTTCCTTAGTTCTCAAAATAACACAAACAAGTTGGTACTTTATAGGGCATTTTTACGCGAAAACGGAGTTTAAAGTTGATACAGTCGAAAATAAATATTCAATTACATATTTTGTAAAACAATTTCATCAACAAAAAAAAAATCATAAGAGGAAAATGCATGGTAAGAAACTTTAAATGTGGTAAAGCGATTGAATGTTACCATTGTGGAAATTTCTGAGATATGCTCGTTTTCTTTCCACTTATAAATAATGTCATTATGAAGTGGAAACCTGTTAAACGAAAGATCATTTGGTTAGTGCCATCCCATCAGCATAAGACCACTGTATCTGATCATTGTAGGCTGTAGATCGACATTCTTAACATAAAATTTTTATCTATATTTAAATGAATAACACTTACAACAAAGAATTTTTAATATAATTTTGACAACCGTTTCGGCTGTTTTGCCATTTTCAAAATCAAGAGATTCAAATATTAGAAAATTTAACAATATAGATTTAACAATATGCAATTGTTATATTATTGTTGTAAAATCATTAAAATTAATTAATTATTGCAATAATGCGTTTACAACAATTGAGTAATTTTAATAATTTTACAACAATAATATAACAATTGTATCATTGTTAAATCTATATTGTTAAATTTTCAAATATTTGTAATCTCTTGACTTTGAAAATGGCAAAATAGCCGAAACAATCGTTAGTCGTTATATTAAAAATGAGGTCAAAACACCCACCTTCCTTGCATACAATTACAAACGCAGCTTCAGTTTCGGAACTGATCATATAATTACCCATTTAATGTAATATAATTTCCCGTTTAAGATTTGTATTTTCAAAAAAATATTGTGTTATTGTTTAAATTTATTTTCAGTTACTTTGTTGTAATAAATTTAATAGTTGAAACATACAAATTTTTGTCGCTTTATAATATTACTATATAGCTGATATGCCCGGTGTTGCTCGGGCTGTTTGTTTGATGAAATTTTGAATATCTGAATTTGAATATAAATAAAAACACATGAAAAATTCTTAGAGTTAGTAAAGTAAATATTTTCTTTGGAAAAATGAAAAGAACTCTTTAAAATGCTCACTGGAATTTTGTTTCCAATTGAGTTTGCCCAGGAAAATTCGACATTGCATCCTTAACATTCTAGAATATCAAAGAAAGGGTCCTATGAGTATTGAATTATTTCTGTCTATATTAAAATTTACTTCATAGATGGATTCAAAGAGCTGAGGAACTCTGTATACAGCCTCATCAACGTCCCTCATCAACATATAAGGTGTGTCCCAAAAATATAAAGGCATTAAGCTTTGGTTTGTTATTAGTTATTGCAGTTATTTGTTGATAATGTGCTTTTATTATAACATTCTTTTAACCAAAATACAAAGAATATTTGTTCCACAATCGGTACTTAAATAATTTTAACATACAATTAGGCCAAAAACATAAAAGTGAGCAATTTTTGCTGTCCCATAAATTTAAAGGCAACCCCCATTTGTGTGAAATAGGATGTTCTAAAGTGTTCAATCTAATTTACATATCTATATTAGGCTTACATTTCAACTCTTGTTAACTTTATTACACATTGTATTTCTTTATTAAACATGGGTAGGAAGAAATCCTTAACCGATATTGAAAAGGGCCAAATTGTTGCTCTGAAAGAAGAAGGCTATTCAAATCGTGCTACAGCCAAAAGAATTTCTAGATCTGCTACAGTGGTGGACAACTTTGTACATCTTGGTGACAATTATGGGACAAAAACAGGGCGTCCGTGTAAGTTGTCAGTAACTGTATCAAAGGATACAAGCTCCTTGCGTCAGGTTGCTGCAGATCCAAGCATTAATCTTTCAAAATCAACTGTTGGAAGAGTCGTGGCATCTTGTCAACACCTGCAGTACCAAAATATGAAATCTGCACCAATGTCTACAACCACACAACAAGGCAAAGCGTGTTCAGTGAGCAAAAGAGAGAGTGGCCTGGACTGAACTTTGGAAAAAAGTCATCTTTTCAGGTGAGAAAAAGTTCAACTTAGACGGACCCGATGGCTGGAAGTATTTCTGGTGTGATTTGAGAAAGGATCAGCAACTATTCTCAGAACGCCAACAAGGAGGCGGATCTGTGATGGTGTGGAGTGCCTTCAGCTTCAATAGACGAGCAAAGATGGCGTTTGTCAGCGGCCGGATAAATGCTGTTGCCTACCAGAAATTACTGGAGGAATATCTTCTCCAGTTTATTGATGGATTGGATGGTGATGTGGCTTTTTTCGAGCAGGATAACGCACCTATCCATACAGCACATTTTACTTACGAATGGATTCTATCCAATGGAGTGCCTGTTATGGATTGGCCTGCACTTTCCCCCGACTTGAATCCGATGGAAAACATGTGTTAATGAATTAAAAGATGCTATTGTTGCTAAATAGGCAGAAATCGACAAGAAGTCTTGTGAAAACTTAAGCACATCAATGCCAGAGTGTGTATTCAAAGTCATTAGCAAAAATGAGAACTTTATTGGTTATTAAAATATGAAGTTATTGGTCATGTTCGGGTTATTTAAGGTTTATATTGCATGCCTTTAAATTTATAGGACAGCGAAAATTGCTCACGTTTATGTTTTTGGCCTAATTATATGTTAAAACTATTTAAGTACCGATTGTGGAACAAATATTCTTTGTATTTTGGATAAAAGAATGTTATAATAAAAGCACATTATCAATAAATAACTGCAATAACTAAAAACAAACCAAAGCTTAATGCCTTTATATTTTAGGGACACACCTTAACTGTTTCAATAGAGTTGTATTCAATAGAGCGTGGAATCATGTCCTGAACATGGTTGTTCATATTGGCAGTACCAGTTTAGCAGCAAAGATTGTTCTCCTACACAATCAGTTAAGATCTTTATAATTTTCTAATATATTTAGATAAACATTAAAAACAAGTTACTGCAAAAAGGGAAATTATAATCAAACCGCAAGATCTAGAGCCTTGAGTGGAATGATCGATTAATTAAAAAAAAAGTCGAGTACGGGTGATAATTTTTGGACGGGGAAGTATGATATAAAGTCATGTCTGAGAATTAACTTCCCTTTTTTCCTTAATCGATCATTCCACTCAGGACTCTAGATCTTGCGGTTTGACAATACCTTCACCTTTTCAGTAAAAGCTTGAGCAGCTGCACGCCCTAAAAATTGTATTCTCTTATTTGTTTTAGAATAATTTCTTACATTCGAAAAAAAAAATAATAATGATTTTTATTTATTTACTAGCTGATATACCCGGCGTTGTTCGGGCTCTTTGTTTGACGAAATATGGCAATATCTGAATGTGAATGTACAGACAAGAAAAATTCAGTTTTATTATATGTATAGAAGAACATAGATAGATAGAAGAGATAGAAGGTAGACAGAAAGAAAGAAGATAGAAGGAAAAAATGATTGATCGGGATCAAAAGTATCCTAAATGTTGACCCAGACTACAAGCTATAACTATTCTACGTTTCATCAAACTCCATTCAGTGGTTTTTGTGTGATGTGCGTACAAACAAACAGACAGACAAACAGGCCAAAATTCCAAAAATGATTTTAATCCGTTCTATCATTTATCCGTTAACTCCCAAATGTTTTTTACAAGTAGTCATCTTTCAGCATGTATATTTTTATGCATCATGAATATGCATAAACACCTACATTAAAGAAACAATGTCTCCCAAAATCATCCTAAACAATCTGAACAAAATAAAAATCTTCGAAAACGTAACCATACACAAAGCAACACTTACAGATAAAACCCACTTATTAAATAACCATATCCAATTAGAACATCAAAACACGTATTTTTATAACACCGTCTACAACAGTATAAATACCACCAACAACAAGCAACAATAATACACTCTCATTAGTATTTTTAATTATGTTTGATTTGCAGGTTGTTAGGGACTTTTGGTTTCATTTTGAAATGTGGGAGTTGGATCTTTATTTCAGTTTATAAACTTATTTTCATTCGTTAATTTTTTGGAAATAGAGATCTTTTATCTTTTTTTAACGAAGATCAGTTTAAATTTATTCAAATTATACGGGAATACCCCTTTTACATGATCAATATAAACAGTAACAATGATATTATCAATAAGATAAAAAAGGATGAAATAAGTAAAATCTGAAAGGTACAACGTAATATCAAAAGATGATGAACACAACAGGCAAAATTCAACGGATAATAATGACAAAGAAAATAAAATTTCGATAAAATGCACAAATTAAGGCAGTACTCTAAAATCATAAAACATGAGGAACGGTACAATATATAATTGTCATATAAAAATAAATATTTCAAGAACTGGATACATAATGAGCACAAATGAAATTAAAAAAAATAATAATAATAAATACTGAAACACATACTGAGGACGTTCTTTATAATTTATAAATATCCTCAAGCCTTGGACCTTAATCAAAACAAAAATAAATAAGAAAACAACTAAAAGAAATAAAGAAAGAAAGAAAGAAGAATTCGTGTGCAATAAAGCGGTCTGCAGCCCCCACAGAAATGGGGAAACTTTATTTATAATCACCCGGAATGTAAATAACCTGTAAAAATAAATACAAAATTGAATCCTATAATTTTTTAGTTATGCAATAAGTACTAAAACCATAATAATAAAACAAGGTTCGAAATTAGCGGTTGCCTGGTTGCGACGGACTACCGAAAATTCATTCTTGCAACCCTGTTTCTTCACTGAATATTCATTGCGGTAAACAATCTATTAATCCTGGTTGCCAGGGCGTATGAACATCGACAAAGAATCAGCAGTCAGATCCGAGTTGTCAGCCACTCGGCAGATGTCTGAATACTAGTCGGGGAATCATTACGGAATTGACGTTTCAAAGTGCCAGTAATTTAGGCCCGCATCATGAAAATTGACAATTCTGAGAAATATCCAACAGCAAATATGGAATCTAAAATTCAAAGATGTAGTCAGAGGTTTAATGACACAAATGTAGAACTAAGAATATAAGCTTTAAAACTTCAAAGTTTGGCTAGAAGAGAGGAGGTACCATAATTTGGAAAATTCTCTAATTACCTGTACAGATACGTATTTTCCCCAAATGTTTATGTTTAAATTTAACTTATTTTACTTATGTTAAATATTCTGTATACCCAAAACATGGCAATCATACAAACATTAAAAATTTCTTTTGCATCCGTATTCAGAATGAGCGTTCCTGCTCTTGCTCTTACTCAAGACCATTGTTGAATACAAATTCCATATTATTGAATTTGTTCTCAACAATGGTTTGAGCAAGAGCAAGAGAGCTCATTCTGAAAACGTGCTTGGGGATAATGTTATTGATTCTGTTGGGTCTCAATGCAAGAACTTTTCCATGCTTCTGAATGTTCTGCTGTGCCTTCCGACACACTTTGTAGATTGTGAATGGGGATTTTCAATGATAAAAATTATTAAAACTAGCAATTATTACAATTTCCTGTGCTTACTGATTTGATGCGAGTAATATTGCAAAGCGACGATATCAGAAATTTTAATCCTGATGAAACTGTTAGTTTATGGTCTAACAGAATCAGTCCAAACGGTCCTTTACTAAACCTTATGGTAAGGGTGAACTGAAAAGGCCTGAAGCTGATACAGTGGTCGCCGCTTAATGTAGCCACCTTTAATATGGCCACCGGCTTTTTATAGCCACTCCAGCTCGGTCCGAAATTTTCTAACTGTTTCCTATGTAACAAATTTTCATTTTATGTGGCCACACTCCGCGTAATATGGCCATTTTTTTAAGAGGTAGTTCACGAATTCTACTTTTTTCATCTCATCTTACTCCGGATAAATGAACACTCCTTTTATAATATCCACTTTTCATTTCCCTCTAAGCCAATGGACACTGCTGCCCAAAATTACAGATTGTATTGATTGGTCAATTACATGAAAGTTGCAAGTGAAGGGACAAGCACAAAGCGTAATGAAAAAGATACTCAAGTTGAAGAAAGTCTTTTAAGTTAGTTTCAATGTTAGAAACAGAAATGCTCCAGTGAACGGTCCTCTCTTATGTCAAAAGGCTTCAGGCCTGAAGCTGATACATGTATTGTTGAAAGTGAGACTGAAGGTGCTGTTAGTATTATTGAAACAACAAGACCAGTGGCTGAGTCAGAAGGTGATTTAGACTCTTGAGGCCCGTATTCAGAATGAGCTTTCTTGCTCTTGCTCAAACATTGTTAAGCACAAATTCAATAATATGGAATTTGTATTCAACAATGGTGTTGAGAAAAAGCAAGAGCGCTCATTCTGAAACTGGCGTGCGTAATGTCAGTGATTAAACAGATTAATTCTAAGATTGCATTAAATAATTATTTTTGTTAGTAAAACCATAATCATAGAAAGGGTATGATTATGGTAAAACTTAAGACACTGATGTTGTCAGTAGTGATTTATTTCATTGCGTATATCTTCGCGATCATACTTGAGTAAAGATAACTTTTAATGGATAACCTAAATGTCATTCTACTCCATGTCGGCAACCACATTTGAAATTGGGCAACTAAAATAAAAATTTGGAAATAGTTGCCAAATGGGCAAACACACTTAATAGTTGGATCTTTCCACGAGAAATCGACCAGGTGAGGTTGCTCGACCATTATAGATATTTTTTTTTATTTTTACATCATGGTTAACCCTATCATTGAAAAGTACAAACTCATTTTTATTTTATTTTTATCGTTATCCGCTTTCGATCTACGCTCATTTTTCTTCGCTGCGGCAAGGTAAAAAGCGGCTTTGCAAGGGAATGGAAAAATGCTACCATTTCACTCCCTTTAAAAATAGAAACTTCCGATTTTCATTATTATCAAGAGGGCATTTCACGCTTTCAGAAAATATACAGAAATGTCTGAAATCCTTTTCCATCATGGAGATAATCAACCTTGAAATTAGCAGTTCTTGCGAGCAAAATCGTCATTTTTGATGACCTATTAAGGTGAGTGGGGTGAGGAAAACAAGGTATTAATGCAACAATATCAATACAACTACTGGATCGCTTACCTAATGAGCAGAAAGCGTTCCAGAAATTCAAGCAACCAGGAACGACAACTCGATTACTTTCTACCCACTGAGGCAGTTGTATTTAAGGCTGTAATTTCGGGAACGCGAAGAAGCTGCTTTCTGTACAGATAGGTACGATCCAAGAGTTGTATAGATATTATTGGGAGGATGTGAGGGGGCGGGTGGGGGAGTTTTGATAGTAACCAGGAACGATTAGTCGATTACCTTCGGGTATACTGAGGCTGTAATTTCCGGAACGCGAGTGAGCTGTTTTCTGCCATTGGGTGAGTGATCCAGAAGTTGTATTGATATCATTGTATTAATGTTTTTCTCATAACGGACAGGGTAGATTTCGACTGTGGAGAAATAAAACTTGTGTTACGTACCCTTTCTTTCAGACTCAGAGTTGGGAAATTTTACATTTTTGCAGATTTCAAAGTCAAATATCTCAAAACGGGGACCAGATAAAAATTTTATTTTTTTCACCAAGATACCCCCCGTAGTACTCAACAAAACCAGTAAGCTTCATTTTGGAGATCAAAAGGGTTAGGGATTATAGGCGCTCAAATATGCATAAAAATGGTCACAAGTGCGTGCTTGGAAATACGAAATAAAATTTTTAAAAGGAAAAATCGAGATGTTATTTATGGTTAAAAATAATTTTTAATCCTGTTATACAAACTAAAAAATAAAAAATGTAAAATAAAAAATGAAATCAAGAATTTAAAGCTGAACTTATTGCATTAAATACAGGATGATTATAAAGTCACGATACATTTTGGTGAAAAATCCGTTTTATTGCAACAATTCCAGTATGCATCAACCAGATATCATACCAGGACACATTCTTAGTACATTTCAGTGTGTCCTCCTTGCACATCCCGGCACAGCTCCCAAAACATTGCGCAACATATCCGGTGTAATGTCCTCCACCGCGGCTGTAGTCCGTTGTTTCAGCTGTGCAATGGTGGGTGAACTTGATCTGGTACACTTTGGACTTGATAAAACCCCACGCAAAAAAATTCATGGGGGTCAAATCTAGGGACTGTGAAGCTCACAGTCTTGGCGAGTCCCGACCAATCCATCTGCCTGGGAATGCGCGATTCAGGTAGTCCCGAACGACATTGGCAAAATGGCGTGGTGCTCCATCCTGTTGGAACACAACGGTATCCAAAATCCCATTATCTCCCACCGTGGCTCCAGGAATTGATCCAACATGTCGAGAATATTACACCGGCTATGTTGCGCAATGTTTTATCATGCAAAAATATCCACGGTGGAACGCAAGGAGCTGTGCCGGGATGGCCAAGGGGGACACACTGAAATGTACTAAGAATGTGTCCTGGTATGATATCTAGTTGATGCATACTGGGATTGCTGCAATAAAACGGATTTTTCACCAAAATGTATCGTGACTTTATAATCACCCTGTATAATTCGACATGTTGGCTGACGGAAACAACCAAAATATCGTTATATAAAGTCAATTGGAGCTGAGTTACCTGACCTTACGAGATCCATCAGTACTTAATTTGTTTTTTTGTGTATGTTGAAATGTTGAAATCTCCTTAACTACAATGTATGTGTGTTTAGGTAGGTGTACAGCAGAGACATTCAATAGAGAGACATGCCATTTCATTATTTTCCCACAGTAAAAATGTAATATGCTGTTAATAGGCGCCCTCTGAACATTTGCAATGAAACACTCAGGCCATCCATGAATAACGTAAGTAGTAACATTGAGGCAAGGCATTATTGACGTCACAGTAAAATCTGGGTGTGTCCAGTTAAATTTCTGATTTCAGTTGTTAGACATTGTTGCAATGGCTAACAATTGAAATCGGAAATTTAACTGAACACGCCGAGTAAAACTTTCAGTTTAACATGTTTTTTTTACTTATGTTTTTAATTTTAAAATTATTTTCTGGACATCTTATATTTAAACAGAAAAGGCAAAAAAAACATTTTAAATTTCAAGCAATTTTATTTTGTGTTGAAAATAATTTTCACAAAAGTACAAACTCATCTCTTTCTGTTAAAACTTAAATTGCTAAATAGATTTTATAAATATTGTTTTATGTGCATTTATCATGCAAAAATATCCACATAATTCCTAATGTGTATTTATAATTCCCATTATCAGAATCTAAAGATGATAAAATTGAACTATGCGAAAAATGAAATATACAAATGCTAATGAATTTCACATGTACAAATTTATAAAAGACAAACAATCAATCAGGAAGAAGTACGACAGTTAAAATGTAATCACTACAGAAATTTCGATTATCAACTAAAGATAATTATAACACTGTTATATAAACTAAAGTTAATTGTTTTCTGGCTCTTTGCAAACTTACTCTGTACTTATTTAGATTCATTCGTAGTCGCTTTTTTCGGGGTGGCAGCTAGTTCTCTTGCTATTTGTTTTTTTTCTGCTTTTTTGGTGGTGGTGTGTTGAGAAATGGTAATTTTCTTTTGACACTTGCAGTCTTTTCTTCCTGAAGTGACTCTTTGGGATCATCTTGGGATGATTCATAGTGCACTTCTGATGTACAAAGAGCGGAAGGGGCATTGATGATCTGTTCTTGGTTTGTGAAGTGGATGGTGAAGGTTCATGGTGCTGTGAAGTGGATGGTGCACCATGAGTTGATGTTTTCCATGTTCTTGTAAAAATGGTGGGAACTGCTGATTTAATACACGGCTTCTCTTGCTGGCGTTATAAAATTGTTCATTTGTGAAATGTGCTGCACATAGTACGTAATTTTTACTGATTTTTTCAAAAGTTTCAGTAAGCAGGTCGCTTCTTCCATAGGCTGTTAACCATATTTTGCACCTACCAATGTCAAAAATATAAAAACTTTAAGTTAACGACAGCAATAAACTAAGAAAGTATAATTATGCATATAAAATGAATATCATAAACTGAAAAAACACGAATTGATTTATTTTTGAAAAATTTCGTTAATCAATTTCAAAAGATTTTTATTTGGATTTTTACTATCTTTATCAAAATTAAAAAATAAGAATCATAATGTAATGAATTTCATAATTTATAATAGGTAAAATTGCTTATTTAGGATTTAATTTGATTTTTTTAAATTTTTAGCGCGTTTTTTAAAATAATCGATATAGCTACTATAGTAAAAAATTATGATGACAATATATTTTTGGCTTTTAACAATATATTGGATTTTAACAATCAGTGTTTTTATGTTTGTTGGAAAAAATGAAGGTTGGATTGTTGTTAGGCACTATGGAAATTAACAATTTATAAATAAGACTAGCTGAGATGCCCGTCTACGCCGAGCTTTTCAAGGCAAAACGAAGGCGGTCTATCAGTATCTATCTACTCTAGGTATATACCAATGTTGTTTAAGGTTTGATCCCGGGACTTGTTAATTGTCATTGCATAAGATGGGAGAACGGAAGATCGTCGACATTTGAACTACAAAATGATCAGTCGTGTGTAACGGTATTCTTGGTATTAAAACGAATTGCCTGCGTTATCCCCGCTGAGTATTGTAGCTTGTATTGAACATGATTATTCGGAATTGTCTGGTGTATTGTTTAATACTCAAAACATTCAACGTAATGACCGTCGATTCTACAATTTACCGACAACTTCGGACGTTGTTGTGTTTTTTTATCTGGCAGGGAATCAGTGCATATCGTGATACTATTTTGCGCCAGCGCTCAGAAAGTAGAGTTCGTCGGTTTTTAGAAAATCACCCTTGATTTGATCCTCTGCACTACGTGCTTATGTTTCCGTACGGAACGCAAGGGTGGCATATTTCTGTGCCGTCGAAAAACAATGCTCAAACCACCCGTCTTATGCTTACGATCTTCAAATTCGTCACGTAAATGTTGAAGCTCGGTGAAGACGGACATATACCGTGTGTTTCAAAAGTTCCCGAACTGCCTCTTCTGTATGTAGGGAAAGCCTAACCTATGACAGCAGCAGTAATGTTTGGCCAACAACTAAAATAAACCATGTGCTGAAATAAATTACATAAAATCAGTTTTACATAGTGGAAAAGTTTCTCAAATGTATTTATTTTATTTTTACATTCCCAAAGGAACGGAACATGTAGGTTACACCAAAGGAGAACCATCTCTTATGGTTCTTGCATACTGTATTTTATTTGTTTGCTTTCACTCAATACACGCTTTTTAAACTGTTACTGTACCGGTATAAGCTTAATACCGTATACCGTAGGTTTTATAAATAAAATTTCTATTTTTTACTTTAACCTTTTATTTCACTCTCATATTCGCGTATTTGCATTTATGTAAAATAAAGAGCGGGATTCGTAACGACTGGGAGCACCTATTAATTGAAAAAAAGAGGTTGAGAGACATTGGCTCCTGTCTACCAGCCCTTAGTATACTTGCACAACAGTACGGCATGCAGGGAAAGTCATCTTCTACGATCGGGAACTTTTGAAACATATGGTATAAAAAAAATCGCACCTTCCCGTCTTCGCCGAGCTTGTCAAGGCAAAACCAAGACGGGAAACAAAGTTGTTTCTGTTTAAAAAGTGTATTCTGAAGGATTCGGACCCACAATAGCAAGGTTGTCGAAACGCGCCATGTAACCAACGCGCCAAAATAGCATCATTGCAAAAATGTAAGTGATTTTTTTATTATAAAGAAAGCCTCGGCACTGAAACGTCATAAATTGTTACATCATCATAAGTCGACCAAATTTAGAGCTTATTATTGGTAGAAATGCGGTTAACAAAGGACGAAGTATGATGATGTAACAATGTATGACGTTTCAGTGCGGAGGCTTTCTTTATACATGTAGGAGGCGTTGGTTGTGCCCGGTGCAACCGAGCAGAGGCAATAAGCAATGTTAAACACCCATAGATTATACGAAAAGAAATATATTTAGTAATTTCTAAATCTGCCCAGAATCTGCCTTTACATAGCAATTCTGCATGCTGCAATTGAATGGGAGTATTACAGAAAAAGTTACATTTAGATCAGGTCTAGCTTGAACATTGAATGTGCCGTTCGCCCGACCATTAATTGAAGTGCTGCAATTCCACTCGTTGCCGTTGCCAGGGCAATTTTGCCTTCCAATCGAACAGTCGCCGGCACTTTTTCCAGTGAGAACATACAGCAGCCAAGTGGCCAATCAAGTTCAAGGCTGGATATCTTCGATATTTGCAACAGCTTCGTGTATCTGGGCTTTGCTGCTTCGTTGTTGAAGCAAATTGCGTTGACAATCCGAAACATGTTCATCTTCCGACTTGAGCAGCTGCATTGCGTACACGCGCTTTATGTCGGCCCCTTTGACGCGTAACCGAACGCCTTTTTCGGTCCTGTCGGCTTTCATACTCCGTTGGACTCGCAAAGGCTTCTTCGACCTCCGAGGCGGAGGCTCCGCGATTGTTTGAAATTTTCGCTTCGTCGGCGCCATAACCCTGTTCATTAAGAACCATTATTAATAGATATTCATTTAGAATTAGTTATTACATGCATCAAACAGTTATTGAGCTATTTTTCGAATCTCCCACACGTAGAATTGAAGTAGTATTATTAACGACTTATTATTGGTCACTGGTCTGAAGAGCCAATGAAAACTCCGAATTTAAAACTTTGAAAATTTTAACGAAATTCGTGATAAAGCAGTTTAATTTAAGACATTGCGTGATAAAGCAGTTTAATTAATATTAATCAACACTGTTTTATGTGTTATATTATTATTGTTAAAAAGAAAAGAGATTTTTAATTGTTTACTTTGCTGCGTCATTTACTTTGTTGCATCACTTACTTTTGTTGCGTCACTCGCGTCACTTGTTTCACTTGCCAATGAAAAGTGCGTATTTTCCATTCATGACAGACAGACTGACTGACTGACAGACTGACGGACATACCAAAATATATATATAGATATTTACTGTAAATAAACGTACCTCTTAGGCTCCGTTTGAAATCTAAAGAACGAAAGGTGCTCTACAGCACGATGCAGCACAAAATTTTGCAGCACACCGCTGACCAGACATGCCTTAGTAAAACAATCTGACAAGTTCTATGATGGTTTTCGCTCGTCGATTTGATCGTTGCTAAACTTTGAACATCTAGCGAAACTTATAATCGAAACTAAGACGTCGTCGTCGTTACAGCGCCATCTGAACATATCTAATGAAACACCTAAGAGTCCGTATTACATGAAAATTAAGTAAATGACATGTCCCTCTATTGAAAATCTCTGGTGTACAGGAAGGCTGAAAAATCTAAATCTCTGAAGTTAACTTGATAACTCAAAGAGAAGTGATGAAGACTGAAGAAAATTCTTCAAATATATCATAAAACTGCAGTGTATAAAATGGAACTAAAATTCCGCAACCTAGTGTCAGCGATTAAGGTGGAAAATCGGGAGCGAACAGATCAGAGCGAGGAAGAAATCAGAGAAGGAGAAGAGAAGATCTATGAGGCGCCATACAGAGAAGCGACCCCTGCGAGGAAGGTCGGGTGAGTCGATGAAAGGAGAAGAGAAGAAGAAAGGGGAGAAAGGTGGAAAAATAAAAAAAAGTGACAGAGAGAGTGTTCAGCATCGAACCAGGCAAGTTGGAAAAGAACTTCGTCATGGGAAAGTTAGAATTGATAGGACAGAAAAAGGAGATGGAATGAGACGAGGAAGAAAGGTAAAAAGAAGGCCACAACAAGCAGAGAGAAAGGAGAACTTTGAGAAATTATGTGAATCACGACAAAAACAAAATACGTCGAATATACGGGGGACTCAATTAAGTCATATAGAAAAGGCAGAGTTAACTGACAAGAGAAAGCCGAGTGCCACGCCGATAGAGAAGGGGACATAGCCAACTAAAAATACGGGTCCCGGCGCGATCCAAGGTCAAAGCGATGACGTCGTACCCGTAGGCTGGTATTTTCAAAAACTCAGAATGTTTATTACGAACAGTTTAGTACATATATTAAAGTTAAACAAACTTTTTAACTTTTATAATTAACTGAAAGATTATGAGATTACGATAAAACACTGCTTTTAAAATCATAAAAGATTAT
>JAHWFO010052591.1:201222-279068 GCA_023313115.1 Rhysida immarginata | reverse complement strand
GGGGGGGGGGGGGGTAATTACAGTATTTTGGTTATAAAGGCATGTAAAATTGCAAAAATAACGTAAAATCTGCATTTGCGATATCGATACTTTGTCTCGATTATCTGATTTTCTTAAGTCAGGTGGAGAAGGGGGGAGGTTGAAGTAAAAATAATATATAATGATTGACGTTTTCATAAATAAAAAAAAAAATTGGCCATGTGGTTGGTCTTTATTTTTCTTTTTTTTCTTTTTGACTCGCGTGATTTGTTTGTTTAGGTTACAAACTGTACAAAAGGCTCCTAACAGATGGGCGCACGTCTTCGAGGCGCCGGAATCAAAGTCCACATGTTAGGTCGGTTTGATCCGGTTGACCAAGTATTGAAGCATCTTGGAGGACCCGCGTGACGTCACATGGACCGTGATTGGTCGGATTTTGGCCACGTGGTTGTTGGTCATAAAATATCGATTTTGTTATTTGATTTAAAATTTATTTAAAGTATCCATGACTATTTTTCGATTTATTATGAAGTAGCTGATATATTCGGCGTTGCTCGGACTCTTTGTTAATGAAATTTTGCAATTTCTGAATGTGACTATATAAAAAAAGTGAACATTATTCTTCACCTTCCATCTCCGGCCCTGCGTCAAAATTACTCAGCTAAAGGGCCGGTGATTATAGAGAAGTGAAACATAATACAATAATAACATTTTTAAGAGCCAAAAGATTGATTTTTAGAAGACGCTCATACATAACAATAGCGAAGCATTGCCGGGCCTGCTAGTTCAGTATATTTTGTATCCTGTAAATTTTTATTTGGTAATATTTGCATTTGTATCCTGTATTTGAAATGTGTGTATCCTGACTCACTTGTGCTCACTTGCAAATTATTTGAATTTTATTTCTAATATACCTTATATTTCATTATGTTAACTGTGCGGAAACATACAATAAGCATTGTGTAAACCTGCCCCGGCTGGGGGGGGGGGGCAAGTTTACACAGGTGAGATTACACCAAAAAACTATTTTTAATTTAAAATAATATAAATTTAAGATAAGTTAAAGGCACCATACGGTAGCTTAAAATTTCAAGTTGATATCTTTTTAAATAAAAAAGTTATTTAACTTATCGCTAACCTCTAAAAATGCCAAAAACGGCTGGTCCCTATAAACAAAATGGCTCCTAGAATCCATAGTGGTAGTGGTAAATTTAAAAAAAAAATCATTTTATACTCCCAGATACCTACATAAACAGAAAATGCATGTGTAAAAATAAAATAAAATATGTCAGCAACACCCATTGGTTGATTTCATATGGATTGACCCATATGCCGATTATTCTGGTCAAAACTTCGGATATTGTATCAAATTATTTCCTAAATGTAGTAACAATATTTGGATTGGCTCCCGAATTCCGCTTGTACTGGCCACTTTTCAGTTCCCTAAGCCAATAGGCACTGCTGCCCAAAAAAAACTAGGTTTCATCTGGCTTCTTTCCTAGTTTAGTGTATTTCCCTTGTTTTTCCAGGACGAGTATGGTAGTGAAAGCGTTCGTTTCACTCGTTTCGTTTTTCTCTGCACTGTTCGATTGTCATTCGGAATGAGATGTCACAGATAGGGTAAATGAAGACGTGAAATCTGCGAACCTGTTACCTCCAGAGAGTCTGCATCTGAAGACAAGAACGAGCTGCCAAAGAGGGAAGAGAGCAATATTCTATTTCTCCAAGTGCTATTGAAATGCGTAAAGCTCTTGATGTTTTACGAAAAGGAGTTCACCATTCGGAAGACTTTACTTTGTACTATCAGTATGAAAGGAAAACTGATAAAATCCTGACGAAAACCAGCAGGCAATCAACAATTAATGACTTGTTGATATAGGAAATTAGTTTCATAACTCTTTCAAGATATAGGAAATTAAGAAATTTTTTATTTTATTATATTCGTATATTCATACTTATTGTAGAGTTTTACAATCAATTAATATTTTTCACTTTTAAAGACTGTACAGTGTAATGTAATGTTTCCACAGTGCATCTTTTTTCATCTTCGGCTATTGTTAACAGTCGATTATTGTTATCGATTTGGCTTGGTCCCATAGTGATCACATGAAGCGGTACCCACTGTACCTATTTTATTTCAGCTGTAGAGTCAGAGTTGACGCTGGATTCGATAATATGAAAATGGTGTCTATAATAGAGAGAGCTCAATGCATTCCTGATATAATATTTAGACAGGAGTACGGGCGCGATGTTCCAATGTTTACAGTATTAAGGCAAGATATGAAGAATTTAACGATATTGGCAGCGTTGCTGACCATAAAGATCGGTTGGCTAATGTCAATGATGAGACTATTGCGGCTCCTCGTGAGGCTT
Source organism: Rhysida immarginata (assembly GCA_023313115.1). NCBI lineage: Eukaryota > Metazoa > Arthropoda > Chilopoda > Scolopendromorpha > Scolopendridae > Rhysida > Rhysida immarginata. The sequence continues at coordinate 276,716 of JAHWFO010052591.1, read as the reverse complement.
TTAAACTCAGTTCTGGCAGATCAACCCATCGTGCATCAAGAAAAGACTTGCTGTATTAAATCTCTTTGAGATGAGGAACATATTACAAAATTTATATGTTTGTACACTGGTGTCCTTAAATGTAGGTATTTTCAAAAGCGAACTTTTTCTCGTTGTCCGATCGGGATCAAACTTCTTAAGAGGGTGCAGAAGGGCTTAGCAATACCATCCCAGCAAAAAAATTTCAAACAATAAAGATGTCAACACTATTTCTGACGGAAGAAATGAAAACTTCCAAAACCTCACTCTGTACCATCCAGCTGATTGTGAATGGCATAAAAAACATTCAATAAGCCGTATGTTCCTTCTACATAGCAGCGCAAGCAGGATAACGAATGAAAGGGTAATTCGACGCATTGCACATGTAGCAAGTCCCACCTCTTCGAACATCCTGAGGGATGTGCAGAGTACTTTGCATAGACATGTGTCCAATAACACTATTCTTCATCGCCTATCCACGAAATTGGGTTTCGTGCTCGACATTCAAGACCATATGAATGATACTCACTGCAGAAGCACGCCATAGTAGACTCCACTGATGCGAATCCAGACATCATTGGGATGCTGAATGGACATGTATAGTCTTCAGTGATGAATCCCACTTCTGGTACAGATGATGGTCGAGTACAGATGTTGGTTGAATACGCGACTTGTGAATGACGAGCTTCAAGACACATATTTGGCTCAAAGCAACCTAAATTCTTCATCAGATATTATGGTGTGGAGCACTATATCTTATGAATCTCGGATTGCTCTAGTGTTCATAGAGGTCAGTGCAAATGAGGTGGTTAATGAACTGTCCCATCAGGACAATGCGCGACATATACTAGCCATATGCGACTGCTCTACAGACTGTGGATGTCTTACCTTGGCCGGCCAGATTACCGGTGACTATAGAGATCTCCAATGGAGCTTGTGTGGGACTGCATGTGGATACCACGGATCCGCCACGGCCACCAGATGCTGCCATCCTATGAAAACGGGTTGAAGCAGCATGGTGGGCTGTGTCAAGTTTACCGAAGCGGGTTGCAAGCGGGTTACACAAGTACTGACGTTAGCACTAAGAGTGCCATATTGTGTATTGCAAGGACAATAAATAAAATCAGCTTTTAATGATATTTACATTTCCTTCCTATGCATATCTTTAATTTATACATCTTTTCCTGTGGGTTCCATTTCCGTACCGTCGGTGTATTATTAACATTTTTTATATATTGTAATCTATTTTACTAGCTTGGTCCTAAATTGTTGCTGTTCTCATTGTTTTTACTATGCCAACTTTAAAAAAAAGGAATTAACAGAAATGTTTGGGGTGGCAAGCAGGAAGAGAAAAAATGTTCCACATCAATCTTATTATGTGAGTTGTTGTGTTCTAGTGGAATAAGAGCTCAATTAGCATCTTGTATAATATAAGTTTTGCACATTTGCAAGAAGGACCCATATAGACTGAATAAATTCTGACTTTGGAAATCCGACGCCATTTGTCTTGTGAAGACAAGGACTAGCAAATTGACTCTGCGGACTTGGGCTAGGACCTGCATCCTGCCCAGTGTAACCACGAAGAAGGACCATAGAGCGACTTCTGGGACAATCGAATACTTGTACATGATTCTGGAAAGACGCATGGAAGACGCAGACATCCATTCTACAGGGAAACCTGCAGACGATAGGAAGGACGAATTGTTCTGACGGACTTTTCCACTTCAAACTGTGTTGAGTCAAATTTACTTAAACTTTGATCCCCGTGCCCTTTAAACACTGAGAGATTATTATTATAATCTAAACAACCCGCGGGTTGTCCTCAACAGGCCGAAGCCCAACACGGGGTTTTCTTTTTATAATAAGGGACAATCACAAACATCCATGCCCCAAGCGGGATTCGAACCCGCCACTTGCTGGTTGCGAGAGCGATAAGAACTACGCCTGAGCGCTCTCGGCCAACAAGATATTCCTAATAAAGGAATGTTATGTTCTGAAGTTTAATACTTGAGAGTGCCCTGGTTTTGGTCGACTCAGCTTATTATTAAAGACGATCTCTTTTGATCTCATTAAAGACATTCTTATGATATATTTCCCTATTTCCTTAGTATAGTAAAAAAAAAAGCTTATGTACTGATATTTTTCCCACGTGGTTGGGGGCCTCCTGTTAACGGGATATACGGGTTTCACAATGTAATGTGCATTTTGCAAGTGTATATTTTTTCAAGGGCCAAAAGTCACGCGGAAGAGCAATAACAGGACGCAGCATCGACTCCACACGATGGAAGACTCGCGGCCACCTACAGGTTCCTAGTAGTGATGTATCTTGTGTGTGCAACTCCAACACGTCCCATGCATGTTCAGTGGAATTCGTGAAGGAGAGTGCACTGGCCACACTATGGAGGGTTGCCCCAGTTAAGCTCGGTCGACTTTGGGCCATTTCCATTTCTGTGGGTGAGAAGACAGTTAAACTCACTTGCGTGTTCCGTGTACGTTTGCGGTTTGAGTCTATGAATACATAAGCAGAATTTCAATATATTCAAGAATGGCGTCTAAAATTGCGGAAATGGCAAGGGTACATCATTGGACTTTCCGATGTTAAGCACAGTCAATCAATGATAGTGGAAGCATGTAAAAAGAAAGGTCTGTCCGTCAGCAAGTCGTGTGGGGGTCGTATTATCCGACTAAAAATGGGTTCCCACCTGAAGCCCAAGCTTCAAAAAAACTGACCCGGAAGCGAGCACAGCCCAGTCGCACCTCAGCTACCATAAAACGTGTCAAGGCAGCAGTCACCAAAGAAAAACCCGCAAATCCAAAGGAGCATTGCCAGCCACATAGGAACATCCAAAGGCACCGTCTGGCGCATCATCCACAACAACTAAGTATTAGAACGGCGTCATAAAGCAAGAGGACACGCATTGAGAGAAGGATACATCAGGGAGAGATTCGCCAACGCCTTTTAGCCCCTTTTATTTTATTTTATTTTATTTTAGTCACCAAACGTGTCATACCTTTTAGTGCTGTTCCTGTCAAGCCGGATGCCTCACCAATGGATTTCTGCGGCTTTGGTATCTTAAAACGAGGTCTTGCTTCCAGGCGCCCCACCACTGTTGACGGCCTTTGGAAAGTGTCAGGAGGTGTGGGCTAACATTCCACGTCCGGTGCTGCGCCGTAGCCTTCTGCAATGGAAACTGCGATGTAGGGCGATAGTCTATAACCGGGGCCATCACATAGAGCATAATAGATGGTGGAGGAGGCATTACATCGTAAAAAAGAACACACAAATTCGACCGAGCTTAACTGGGAGAACCCTTTGTATTCGTTGAAACTCTCTTAAATGCTGCACAAACCAAATTTGTACAACTTAGATTCAATGACATAGAGCAGTATCCTACTGGAAGACTCCATCATTGTGGGGTATATAAAGTCCATGAAGGGGGTGCAAATGGCCACCAAGTAGCTCAACGCAGCAGAAACCGTCTAAGAAGAACAGACTCAAACCATGCCACGCAAAAGCATCCCACATAAGCATGGAACCACCATTGACAAGTCTGCACGGTAACTTGTTGACAAGTTGGGTCCGTGACTTTATGGGGTCTCCACCATTCCGGACCCTTCCATCAGCCCGATGAAACATTCGTCGGACCACACAACCTGATTCTACTCTTCCCAGATTCACATAAAATGTCCACAAACCCACTGATGTACTGTGACAGATAAATTACTTCCAGTTTTGACAATGTTGCACTCAAAATTATAAGTATTGAAACTTTGTAAATGAATTATAAGTATTGAAAATCATCAACACAACAATAAAATATGCCACTTACCGAAAACAGCGCATTATTAAGTGCGGGTTATTACCGCAGAATAACCCGCGAGGGTTATTAGCGCTGATGCTTCCATGTCCACAGTAGCGCAACTGGTTGGCGCGTCTGCACGGTGAGCAGAAGGTTCCTGGTTCGAATCCAGGCTGCGAAATTTTCTCTCCTATTTTCATCAATAATTTAAACATCTCAGGTTTGGCGTGTAAAAATTCTCATAAGACCATTCAATACTTAATCTTCAACAATTTAAATAGTTTGAATAGTGTATATATGGGATGCCCTCTAATCTGGAAGCTCGATAAGATTAAAATCAGGAGAGAATGCAGGTCAGAACATTATCCTCCACTGGAATCAGCTCAAGGCACTAGCATAAGGTCTGACATAATGATCAAGAATTTCATCTCGATATCGTATGGCTGTCTCAATTCCGCTTGCAAACATGTGCAGATCGTTGCGGTCACCCAACAAAAATGCCGGCACCTCCACCTTAAATGATCGGCCTCGGTGGCTCAGGGGTTGCGTGGTCACCTCTGATGCCCGAGGACGCGGGTTCGACCCCGGCCGAGGACGACGAGGATTTTTTCAGGGGGAAAATCCTGAGATCACGCACTTCCTTCGGAAGGTAAGTAAAGCCGTTGGTCCCGTGTAGTCGTTTGCCGGCTGCACGTTAAAGAACCCTTCCGAGGCAAAATTTGCGGCCCCTATAACGCCATCCTGAAATGACCATGGCAGTTGAAAAGGACGTTAATACCAAACAAACCAAACCAACCACCTTAAATGGTTCACTTCCACTTGGTTCAACTCTATTGATGGGCTGGTATCTGTTTCCAGGTTCTCTTCAGATCCGCAGACAGCTATCAGTTGTCTGGTACCATTGAGAATCTGGACTCGTCTATAAAAAAAGGACGTGACTCCACTGATCTCTGGTCGTAGTGCATAGCGTCCTTGCATATGCAGTTTACGAGGCACAGTAATTACTGAAACATACTGATACATGTTGCAGTAATGCGTGACTATAGAAGAGTTACGTCTAGCTAGCATACCTATGTAGCGGTAATCTGAAGAAATTGTCACTCTAGCTAACTGTTCTTGTACTTTAGAACTGGGTCCATCACCGTGAGACTTCCGTGATGAATTGGCCCGCGCGCAGTCGTTCAACGGCTTTCCAGCGTGTTGCATCATCCAAACGTCTTCTTTCAGACATGATAAAAGATATTACTATCCTCGATTTTGTTGGAACTCTTCTCAACTGATGTGATAACCATCAAAAGGATATACTTCTTTTATCTAGCTGATTATTTTGCATATTTCTGGCTACCAAAAAGGAAATCCACAAGGAATATAAATGAAATACCGGATATATATTTCGGGTACCAGGTACCCATCTTCAGCAGAAAGACAAAAGTGAAAAGAAAAAAGAAAAATGGCAAAACCGACAATCGAACAGTATTCGAGAGGAACTTGAAGCTAAGCTTCCGTAATCTCACTCTTTCTAATATATGCCAAGAGGAATTATACTAAATTAGTTAAGAAGTGGGATGTACCCATAAAGTTCATCTCTTGGTAGGAGGTGATTTTGATTGACGACTGTCTAGACCAGAAGCAGACCACTAGTAGTAGATAGAACACGATCTACGAAGTCCAGTAATCTGGAAATATGACATTATCAATGTGTTTTGGATGATTTAAAATGCCCGAGACTAGCTCGTTGCTATGATGTTTAATATTGGGCAACATGGATTCCATGAGCCCTTGAACGTATTTGCCAATGTGAGTCATGTTGAAGTCATTATAAGTGGAGGAATTGCGAACAATTCTCCGATCTTTTTGCGCAATAGTTCTGAGGGTAACGTTTTGGAACGTTTCTAATTCTTTACATCTTGTCTTACATATGGTGGCCGCGGACTGGCATAGCATACGTCAAAATGGTCCGAACAATGACCTTATAGAGTATTAAGCTCTATAATGGTTTATTATTAATATTTAGAAGGCAAAACCTTAAAGCTAGAGTATATATAGACTGAGAAGGGGTGCAAATTGCCAAAGGGATATTAACAACTCATGGACAAGGTTAAAACAATGGGCCAATGAAACAAGAAGGCCAAGGGGAAACATCTTGCCAATGGGAAGGGGAAAGGGAAGTAAAACTTAAAATTAGATAATAAGGAAGATAATGAAAGAAGTAAAAAAAAAATTAAAGACAAAAAAGTAAAACTAATTAACTTAAATTTAAAAAAAATAATAATAATAAAAATAAAATAATAATAATAATAATAATAATAATAATAATAATAATAATAATAATAAAATAAATGAATAAAATTAATTAATAAAACTAAAGTGACCAGAAATAAAAAGAAAAAAAAATTAAGAAATAAAAGATAAATGGCGAATTAGTAAACAAAAAACAAAAATGAAAGAAAACAAGAAGACAGAATCAATTCAATAAATCAAACAGAACAGAGTTTGAGATCGGCCCTTTGTCCTATTTAATAACTTTTTAGAATCCGTTTTATAGATTTCTATACTCTCAAAGCTTAGACAGCTTTGATGTCTTGAATTGACAGACCTAACTAACTTAAAATTATCTGAATTAATACCATGACCAGTTTCCAAAATGTGTTTGGCAATGCTCGACCTGTCCTACCTGCCATTTTTTACATAAGCTAATTGCTCTTTCCACTTTTGATAATATTTCTGAAGCTCTGAACACAAAAATCATTTTGAAACAGACGATTCTCAATTTTGAATTCAATTTTTAAGTTGAAAGCGCTAAAAATCTTTTTTTTCCTTTTCTTTTCTTCTCTTTCTTTCTGTTTTCTTTTTTGATATTTCTGGCTGCCCCAATCATTATTTCAGAAACATTTCCACATTTGCATGTTCTGATGCAACACCGCAAAGAATTTACTTAAAAACTATCAATTGCAATTCACGCTTAACTTTTGGAGGGGAATGTAAACGAACCTATTTCAAATCTTAGATTTAAAAGTTTCTTGAAATGCTGGCAATGGTAGTAAATAAATTAAAAAGAATATTTTGTAATGAAAATCCTTCTTTATTAGCACTCATGCTCGAGTGGCAGTAATAAATAGGTTTTAAGTATAAAATACGTACACCATATCGCTTTCAAAAACGAAATACTTATGTAAAGATCAGTGTCTATACTAGGAAATATAATTACAATTTAGTTCATTAATTACAGCTTTCGATGCAGTTCTTATCATTCAAATTTTGAATGAATGCATAAATTAAACTGGAACCTTGTAATAATAAATTAACGTGGGGGGAAGGGAAATAAAATAGTTTCAATAAATAGGAATGTTATTTACAACCTGTAATCACAAATAAGTAAGATTAAATTACATGTTCATTTTTAATTTTAAAAAAAAATTTTAGAACTTTTAAGTGAAAGGGAACTTTTAGCAACAAACGAAGTTTAAAATCCAATTACATTTTAAAGACAGAAACAGGACGAAAAGATATTTTCAAATATTATGCAAATAATAAACATTATTATTATTGATACTATTATAATACAAATGTATATTCTTATCGACCCTCCACTATCGTCTTCGAATTTCCTAATATGACGACACACTCAAATCCAATACTAATTAACAGATTACGGAAACTCTCTTAACTATGCATAAGAAGTTCGTGTTCTCTTTTTTTATCCAAACGCAAAAACTTTTTATCGCAATGATCACAGTTAAATATTCTTTTCATGGTGTGTGTCAATTCGTGCCTTTGCTTTTGTTGAAGCTTGGCAAATGCCTGATTGCAATAGCCGCAAACGTGTGGTCTCACTCCGGTGTGAAGCCTCTCATGATAATTTCTGCTCGTAGAACTAATGAACCTTCTTTCGCAGTATCTACAAAAGTAAGGTTTTTCTCCAGTATGGAGTCTCTCGTGTATATTTTTCCTGGATAGACAACTGAAAGCTTTATTACAGTAGGCACATTTAAACGGCTTTTGCCCAGTGTGGGTCCTTTCGTGAAGGATCTTGTCACAGGCTTGAATGAACACTTTTTCACAGTAATCACATTTGAAAGGTTTCTCCCCTCTATGTACTCGTTCGTGTTTTTCTTTATAATCATATTTCATAAATCTTTTGGGACAATATCTGCAACCGTAAGGCTTCATAGTTGAATGTTCTATTTCGTGTTGATTCTTTAAGGCTAATGTTTCAAAAGAATCAGTACAGTATCTGCAATAATATACCATTTCTCCTGGTTTTAATTTCCGTTTAGCATGATTTTGGGGTAAAGATCCTTCATAATAAGGAAAACCACCTCCATAATTTCCATATCTCGGATTCTCATTCACTACTTCATCGTTATTACTGTAAAATTTACTGATATGGGTTTCTAATGAGTTCACTTCGTTTTCAGCTTCAGTCTGATTAGAGGGGCCATAGACAGCTTCGACGTAATTCGAAACAAAAAATTCAGAATCAGCCGATCCCGTAGAAACTTGAGATAACACCGAGGCAGAATCTTTTTGACGATTACTATCAACTTCTCCTGATGTGCGTTTTAAGTTAATCGGCCGTTCTGAGCTAAATTTAGTATCTCTGGAGTCATTATACATAAGAAGCACCGTGGGCTGATTTAAATGGTTCTGAATTATGCACAGCTTGTTATCACAAGTCACAGTTTCTGTGATGGAGGAAGCACCAGTAATGATGTATTCAATAGTCACAAATAAATCATGCAATATTTGCATGTAATGTGAATTTGTCTTCTGTACGTCATCCATGGCAATGTTTCTATTAAAATCGATCCTAAAAGATGTAGAACTTTTTCTTTACTACAGGAATCTACCTGTGAAAGGAAAATAATGATCATATTATAATACAGACTTATGAGAATACAGAATATAAAATACGCAATATTGATAAAAAAATTGTTAATAAAAGCATATCGAAATTGTGAGTCCTCCCCATGTGTTTTTATCGTACACAAGGTTGACAATATTTTGAACTATTTTTTTTTTTGATTTCCAAAAAATATGGCATAAGAACTGATTTTAAAATATCATAAAATTAAACGAACATAATTCTTCGATAACGATAACACAGGCAGACAAAAATTAATTTTTTAAAAACTTTTTTAATGTTAAAATCTAATTCTTATACTATTTTTCTGCGCTGAATCCGTATCCGATCTCGTCCAGTTTTGTCAGATTTTTTTTTATATCATCCACAGTTTCGTCATAATGTAATTTCGCTATAAACTATAAAATTAGCGAAACATATCGTAGGAAATGAAAAATAAATTAACGTTACAATATGAACAAAACTTTTATTTCAGAATAAACATGAAAATACCTCTTCATTTCATAGGTTTTGTGTTCATTGGCTTATATTTCCTTTCCCTCTTCTTCTTAAAGCTCCTGATATAGCTTTTTCTCCTGTGAATAGATTGCTGAACTTCTCGGTTAAGTGACCAACCCATCACATATTGGTATTCCAGTGCCCTGATACCATCTTTCCATCATTTTGATATCTTGATGAAACCACTCACCTTGCTCCTCATTGACTTCACCCAAATTGTCTAGGGAAAAGTCAAGGCGATTGTGCAAAGAGTGAAACTTCAGGGTCATCAAACTTGTGAACTTTTCCAGCATGTTGGCTCCAATAAGAAACATAATGTGGGTCATATACGAGGGGCGGTCATAAAGTCATTACAATCAACATGAAAGAACGATCGCTTTTGAAAATGTGTGATCCCACTGGGAAGCGACATCCCTCGAGGGCTGCAGGATACAAAGCGGCGTTTGACAGAGGTGCGAGAATCGAAAGCAACATGGTGCAGTTTGTCAGAGGTGCGAGCCATGATAAGGTTCCTGCAGCTTCCGAGCTTTTGAATCTGTCTCAGGTTGATCCGGACGATTTTTTGAGCGGCTTGTCATTATGGACGAATGCGGTGTTCCCCTTCAAACGCAGGAACCTTATCACGGCTCGCACCTCCAATTTTCCGACGGGTTGTGCCATGTTGCTCTTTACGCTCAGGCGGCGTTTAGCGTTATTGCACCAAACGCCGCTTTGTATCCTCCAGCACTCCAAATGTGGATCAAACATTTTTAAAAGCGATCGTGCTTTCCATGTTGATTGTATGATTTTATGACCGCCCCTCTTATATGTCCTTGGCGAAATAGCTCCGTTAAGCTGAGTTTAGATTATTGTACTGAATTCGCTAAAAATTTTATTTCTTTCAATATTCAGTGTTGATATCTGAAAAAATGGGGGATGATGCGGCTTATTTTTATTGTCATATTCGGATTCACCACACAAAAAACCACAAGAATAAGGCAAATTCATTAAAGTTTTTTCATCGTTGGCCTGTGTAATGAAATGTTGATGAATTTATTAGCAGTTCTCTCATTTCATTTCGTCTACTCAGATCTACCTCTAAATTTAATAAAAAATTAATTCATATTCAAATTTTCGATTTGCAAATTACACGTGAGGTACGTTTTTGTAAGCTGCTTTCGCTTTCAGAGCAAACCACCCCCCTGCCTCATCGACGTTTGGTGGCGTTAGATTGCAAACAATACACAATCACCTATCATGTTTCCACGGTGACATTTGTTTCTGTTTATAGTGTATGCGGGGCTCGACAAAATATTTTTATAGTGGTTGACAATTGGATACAAGTTTTCAAATTTTAGTTGCCATTAACAAAATTCAGTATCCGATATTAATAGAGCATTACAAAGTAGTGTACCTGAAGCAGAAGCAAATTCTCAAATTACCTATAGCCCTTTCTTTTCAGTCTGGTTCAAGTCCAGGCCGTGGAATTTTCTTTACTATTTTTCACTTTTTATTTGTAGAATATTTCTCGCCCTAAATAGGAATTTATGAGACTGGGTTGTTCAAGTGACAGAGCTGGCCAAGTTGTTAAATGAAGAACTGTTCGCACACCAAAATTTGAGGAGATGGTTCTGGATCGGGCGGCAGAAAAACCAACATAAACTCCCGTTAACTTGCCCATAAAATGCATGCTCTGAACACTTCCTCTGAGCTGTATTTTATTGTGATGTTTCTGGCTTTGAGGTGTAAATTGTTTATGAATGATAAAATAATAATAAAATTGTTGTTTGCTCTGAAAACGAAATTAGCTTACAAAAAAGTGCCTCACAGGTGGCATTACTCATTCAAGATATTGTAGCGCCTGAAATTTACATTTCCGACTATTATTGGTTCCCTATCTCAAAATACTCAGTTTACAGTCCTATCATCTGTAGAATTTTGACCATAAAGGTTTGATACACCCTGTATAATTATAAGTATTTAAATTTCCTTTGTTCATTTTTCTTAAATTTATTTATACAGGGTGTGAGGAAATGCCCGAAACAGTCGATTAACCTTAGAACTAGAGTCATAAAAGTCAGGTCTTCTATAGGAAAGTGCCCTTGCCCGATTGAATAAAAAAGCATTCCCAGCGCCCGTTGTGTAAACGCTGAGAAGTTACGAAAACGAACTTTTGAGCCAAGATAGATAAAAAACAATTCGAATTACAAAGTTGTAAGCGTCACCGATTTAGTAGAAATTCATTCTGCATAAAGAAAATAAAAGCATAAAACTCGTAAAACGAGGGAGAAAAATTCATTTGCGGGACACCGTACATTATGCACTTTGCAAACACACGAAATCGCTCCTATTTAAAACTTGCCACTATTTAATGGAATACTGAATAAAGTTAAACAAAACAATCAATACTCGCCACTTCCCACTTCGGTCTTCCCCCCCCCCCCCATTACATGATTTTTATTCCCCGTTTTACGCTTTTTTATGAATATGGAAAGAGTGTGTTTCTATTAAATCGGTGACGCTCTACAACTTTGTAATTAGAATTTTTTTCTCTATCTATCACAGCTTCTTTATATAGAAATTTAATGATAATACGTTGTTCCGTTCAACAGAAACATGGTCATACGCCTTCTTGTTGAATATAACACGGGTTACTGTGATACGCCTGCGTACTGTTCACATGATACGCCTAACATACAGGGCGTTTGTAATGAAACTGACATACATTTTGTAGCACGCGATCTCACAACCGGTATGACAACATACACCATATTGCCATTAATGACCGAACACTTTCGATTTTAGACGTTTTGTCGAATATCTAGAAAAATACTTGACGAATTATCCTGAAATTTCAGGGATGTAAGAAGGATGTTACAGCTCATATATTTCAGCGAAGGTTTTCTCCCGAAGGCAAATAGGGAACCAGCAAAGAAGTGAACCAAAAAAATAATGTTTGGAATGACCCTGTAAAAAATAATGCTTGAAATGCATTGTAGCTGTAACATATGCTTAAGAGGCTGGTTTTACTTTTCTGTGTTCATTTGTATGAGAATAGCACGCATATTCATGGAGATATAAAGGTTTCTTTAAAAAGGTCGAAATGTTTTCGTAAGTTTTTTGTTTATAACACGCAGGATTTTCAACACAATGCAATGCCATTTACAGGAAACTTGACAAACTACAGTACAGACAACACCCTGCTATCAGAATAGAAAAATATTAAATATTTGATGAAATATGAGCATTTTTACTAAATAATGTTTAACTGCGCATGCGCATGCGTTACCAAATTGTCTTTTGCATAATTTATTAGCCAAATGTATAGAGCTACTCTTATAAAAAGCCCAAGCAAATATCGTGAAAATTGAGAAAGATATCGCCGATAGAACTAGCTGAATTTTAGTTGCTCTCAAAAATAAACAAAACGATAAAGGGCTTGCTCCAAACTTTTATTTTTGGATCGGACACCAGTATCAACTTCTTCTCCTTACGCTGACATGAAAAAATATTGACTTCATATTTTGTTTATTTTTGAGAGCAACTGAAATTCAACTCATTCTATCGGCGATATCTTTCTCAATTTTCACGATATTTGTTTGGGCTTTTTATAAGAGTAGCTCTATACATGTGACTAATAAATTATGCAAAACGCAATTTGGTAACGCATGCGCATGCGCAGTTAAACATTATTTAGTAAAAATGTTCATATTTCATCAAATATTTAATATTTTTCTATTCTGATTGCAAGGTGTTGTCTGTACTGTAGTTTGTCAAGTTTTCTGTAAATGGCATTGCATTGGGTTGAAAATCCTGCGTGTTATAAACAAAAAACTTACGAAAACATTTCGACCTTTTTAAAGAAACCTTTATATCTCCATGAATATACGTGCTATTCTCGTACAAATGAATACAGAAAAGTGAAACAAGCCTCTTAAGCATATGCTACAGCTACAATGCATTTCAAGCATTATTTTTTACAGGGTGATTCCAAACATTATTTTTTTTGGTTCACTTCTTTGCTGGTCCCCTATTTGCCTTCGGAAGAAAACCTTCGCTGAAATATATGAGGTGTAACATCCTTTTTACACCCCTGAAATTGCAGGATAATTCGTCAAGTATTTTTCTAGATATTCGACAAAACGTCTAAAATCGAAAGTGTCCGATCATTAATGGCAATATGGTGTATATGGTAGGGGAACTAAAGACATGGGAAAAAAGATTCCGCGAAAAACATCTTAGTTCCAAACGTCGCCGATAGGAGGATAAGTGGCGCCGTACAATGTAAAAAAGGGTTACAAAGAACTTACGGTTAACAAAAAAAGAGATAAAAAAAATCGCAACATCACGTTTTATTCAGCTCATTCCTTTCCCTAGTAAGGTGCGCTGAGGTAAGATAAGACGTATGTTGAGCTAAGTTAGTCCTTGCAATGTCTTTCGGAGGTTTCCTCATGTCTTTATAGCCCGAATTACTGGCGTTGTTGTCACTAAGTAATCCAGAATTTACATTATGGAGTGTTACTTGCATCTTATGCAAATTCTTGGCTACATAGCCTTTTACCCTATCGGCGTTTTTTAGAATTACAGACTTTTTCTCCGCGAAATCCTTCTCGTATCGTCAATAGTTCCCTACCAAATTTGCTGCCATTCCGGCTGGGAGTTCGAGCTATACATGGCACTGAGTACAGTTAAATTACAAACACCCTGTAGACACTATGTGATCAAAAGCTTTGGGAAACCAGCATTTCTGCGTCGCAGGTTCAGATAACAGGAGTTTGTAAGAAGGTGGTACCCTGTTTTGCTCTAATGACAGCCTCCACCCTACGAGGAAGACTTTCCACCAATTTTTGGTAGTAAGAAGATGGAATTTCCCTCCATTCCTGCCTCAGAGCACTGATTAGTTCAGCCACGATGAAGGACGGCGTGGTCTGGCTCGTAGTCGACGTTCCAATTCATCTCATTGGTATACAATGGGAATGAGATCCGGGCTCTGGGCAGGCCATTCCATTTCTTCAACCCCGTTGTCTTGAAACCAGTCGTGTACAGACATTGCTTTATGGCAAGGAGCAAGATACAGAAAAAGCCCATTCCCGAACTGTTCCCACAATGTTGGCAGTGCACAGTTGCCCAAGATGTCTCAATAAGCAACATCATTCATGGTTCCTTTAACACAAACAAGCTAGCCTAGTTCGAACCATGAAAAAGAGCCCCATGCCATGATGCCACCTCCTCCAAACTTCACAGTGAGTATTACACACTCAGGTAGGAAACGTTCTCCAGGGCATCCGACAAATCCAACTTCATCTATCTGATTGCCAGAGTGTGTACCAATCAATCAGTTCATAGGACACGTTTCCACTGTTCCATGCTTCAATTCCAGTTTTACACCACTCCAAACGTCACCTAGAATTGTTGTCTGTGATTAAGGGCTTGTGAGCAGTAGCACGACCATGGGACATGATCATGCACCATTTGGCACATTCCAAGATTTATGTCTCTAAACGTTTGATCTGGAACTTTAGTGTATGTCAAATTAACTAACTAAATCAGCTGCACGATTTAAGTAAAAAAAACACAAAAAAAAACAATCCAGGTCAAATTAAATGTTCCTCGCACATAACACTAAGGTAAACGATTGAGGATTGCTAATCATTTGTTTAATATAAGGGCTCTGCACACGAACGATAATTTTATTCCATGACAATATTTTCTGGAACGCTTATAATGCATAGCCGCCAGCATTTTTGGCGTCGCTTCTTCGATGAAGAGAAATAAATTATCGTACTGCTATATTAAGACACACCGTTGGAAAGAGGAAACCTCAATAAGCCTGAATGCCGCTTCGTTTATAATAAGTTTGGTGATAAAGCTGTAAAACTGATCTCGCGAGAGCCTTTCAAAACCGCATTCCCATGTTAAAGGTTGGGATGTTGCGTTCGGCGAGTGCCGAGTGATGTCTCTAGAGTTCTCGGCCCGTTGAAAGGTATGAGACATTTCATTTTCAGTTTAAGTAAAAATTTATAGAATTTACCTATAATATATCCGTTGGTGTCTAACTTAATTATTTTAGTAATAAATTTTAATGTTGCTTATTTAATTTCCACGTTTCCTGCAGCACGCAGGACTGATACAACATCGAAGTTCGGAAATGCGCCCTCAGCCCTGGAATGATCGATCCGCGGCGGCGGTTGTGGTAAAAGGCACGCTTTTAGCCCGTGAACAAAGGCATAAAGGGATGGAGTTCATTTATCTACAGATAACACATTTCAGTTAAATGGCTGCATTCTCGAATGGACTTGTATATACTGCAGCGTTTGCCTCTTCCCCTCGGACTGTTTTCTCGTGGCAGGTAAATGTACATATATCATGACGAACGCTCCAGAGACACCTCACTATAGGAACAACCTAACCTAATCTTCCTTAGAGCAAAATAGTAGCTTGGATCTAATCCAATAGGAGATGTTTAGTTAGGATGTGGAAGAAAACATTCAATTAATTTATCTGGTGTCTTTTTTTTTCCTATTCATATAATCCCACTTGGGTGTCTGCCTGCAGGGGGGCAGCTCGAGATTTTTACTGAGTTGCTACAAATTAAAAATATAGCTCGAGGCTGGAGCTTTAATAGTGGTGATCAGGTAGTAGAGAGAAATGTATAATTCCCATAAAACTATCTACTTTATTTGCTTGCCCTTGCAATACACAGGATGCACCCTGGGTACTAACGTCAATGCCCGCGCAGCCCCCAGATACGGCATACTCTCATACACAGTGCGAATGAAGTCCTGTGGTACAAGCTTACCATGTTTCTTCAACCCGTTGCGTAGGGTGGCAACATCTCTTGGTGCCTGTAGAAAGTGACGAATCTGTCTACCCGTGTGGTTCCATACATGCTTGATTAGAAACAAACGCCTTGACCTGGCCAGCAAAGCAAGTCATTCACAGACTGCAGAGCAACCGCAGCCATGTGCATTAACACTGCTGGAACAGTCCATCTTGGATGGTAGCCAGTTGATCATTTAGATTGCTCATTATGAACACTAGAGTAGTCGAGTTCCGTAGTATATGGCGCCTTATACCATAACACCAGACAAAGGCCGTGTTATGTTGAGTTAAATGCGTGTCTCGTCTACTCGACTATCACTGAAGATTACCATGTCCATTCAGCTTCCCAGTGGAGTCTATTCTGGCGTGCTTCTGTACACGTGGATATGAAGAAGAATAAGCTGTTGGGCACAGGTCTATGCAAAGAACTTATCAGATGTCCGAAGAGATCAGAGAGTGCATAAAAGGTGGCACTTGCTGCACGTGCCGATCTTCTCTTTCATTCGTTCCCTGGATGCGCATGGGGATGTTAAGTATGCTCTTTGCCCCACAGCTGATCGGACCTTGAAAGTCTTGCTGATGCCACATCCCACTTCCTTAGTTAATTGATGTGACCAACCAGCCCTGGAAAGGCCATTAATGAACCCTCTCTCATACGGGATCAGTTGATTAAACAGCTGCGAGGCATCGATATGGGGTCAGAATACAGAAACATGGAAGAAGTAAAATGAGAAGCGAAGCTTGTAACAGTTCCAATGCTAAATCAGTGAAATAAAAACAGCGCCAATTCCCTGCAGCGGATGAGTCGACTTGGGGTCAACTTCCGCTGTTCCTGTCACTCCCTGTTGTTATTTTAATTGCTGCCATGCGACAATGCTCTCCGCTGTTCTACCATGCCCTCTTCTTCCCCCTAGGTGATTTTTAAAAAAATTTTCCCTTCTGTTCGAAAGTTGCAATAGTTTGCTCTTTCAGAATCTGCTTCCGTGTACTCTCCATGTCGATGTTAGACGTTAAGAACAAAATTTTCGATGGATGAAGGCAATTGAAAGGCAAACATTGGAATCAGTTTGCAGCATTGTCCCCTCGGCGATTGTTCTTCCACAACTAAGTGCCATTTTAATTCCTGACCACAGACCACACAATGACAGGAGAAGTAACTATCCTTTCATTGATTCTGACAGAAATGACGTGCAACAAATTCACTTTGGCTTCACTACGAGTCGACTCATCCGCTAGGATCGCTAGTGTACTTTTTATTTCACAATTTCTCGGGGATTTCGCTTCCCATTCTACTTCTTCCTTGACAGAAATATGAATCCAATATATCGGAAGAAACCTTTGATAGGAGAGTCTAAGCTGTAGCTACTACCTCACAACGTTGTAAAAATGTTTGCAGTTTTTGATCATTTGCAGCTTCTATATGTGCTTTCTGTGACAGCAGCTTGTCTTGGCACTTGTTTTACTAGGAAAGGAGGGAACAGTACATTAATTTTGACGGCGTGTTAGAAGCATAGCTTGCTGACAGGTCCAACCTTCCGCTCTTTTTGTCAATAATGGTTTCGCCCGCGCTACGATGGTGCATGCGCTATATGTAATAGTATTGAACTTGTCGATTATGTATTGATGAGACTATTCTTGTTATGAAGGTTGTTATCGGTTGGCTTATTGGACTTTGAGAAAATCGACTTTAGGCATTTGCACACTTACTCATTAATATCTTAACGCATGCTTAGGAAAAACACAAGAAATAATATCCAGAAGAAGGGAAAGATTTGACACACCACTTGTCCACAAGGGATTTTTGTAAGGAAACCAGAATCGCGGTCGTAAGAAGCACTTTTACCCAAGTGCAGCAATCGTACAGGGTTCGCAACAGTTAATAGATTATAAAAAAACAACAACGCTTAAGCCGGTATTTATGAAAGAAGCGAGTATGGAGGTATATCAGAGGGTTTTTGTGCTTATGTCCTATTAGGGTCCGGAACTTGGATTATGTGAGTAAGACATAAAGTCATATATGTGCAGTTGAGATTGATTACCTGAGATGTTTGAGTGGGATGAAACGTACGTGCGCATTGTGGTGTGACTGAGGATATGGTGGAGAGAATCAGAACTGTTTGAGATATTTCGGGCATGTGGGAGAATGCCAGAGGAACATGTATGCATGAAGGTACTATCAAGGGACTGAGTATTTGAAAGATAAGCAGATTGTTAGTTTGCATGTTCGAAGAAATGGCACCGTTGAGTTAAAGCGAGTTATCAATATTGAGGGATGGCGTAAATTGTGGAGTAAGACTGTTAAGAGCTCTAGTGAATGAAATGCAGGATATCGATTCGTTGCCCACTCCATCTTGGAATGGCGTGATGGAATTAATTGATAGATTATTTACACCCTACTTCCAAGTTAAGCAGCAGAACACAATGCTAACTATATTTTATTATTATTATTATTATTATTATTATTATTATTATTATTATTATTAATTATTTATTAATACATCAAAAAAGGGAAGATGAACCCTCTGTAACCAGTATGGTCGAAAGACCGACCGATAAATATGCCACAGGGGGTCATCAAATAAAGAAAACAAAATGTAAAACTTCAAAACTATTAACGACAAAGATTAAACCGTTAAATAATAAAGTATTAACAATCAAAAAATATAAGGTAAATACAGTATGAGCAGTATCTTTCAGGGAAACAATGGTAACATGTGATAACGTTTGATATACCTGCCCAATACAAATCAAACGGGGTCAATATATTATCGGCCATAATGAAGAAACATTCCATTCCGATTGGGCACGCCAATGACAGTATCCTGCCATTATGGTGGCTGCAGGATACTGTCAGAAGGGTAAGTTACAGATAAGAAGAATCAAAAACAATGCCAAAATCAATTCGGTTTACTATCGGGAAAATTCCTACACCATTTGAAGTAAAAAAAATTCCAGAGAGAGAACGAGTATTGGTCAGAGAAACTCTGCAACTAAAACAGAAAAAGCTATGAAACATCTGAGCAACGGGAGTTTCGAATAGAGCAACAGATTCTACGTCAAGAGCAAGAAAAACTTGAGTCTAAAGTATCTGATCCCGGTATATCACCTAGACTTCCTGTTTTTCGTATTTTTCGTAGAAAGGATAGTCCCTTTGCTCTGTGTTGTATTGATTGAGTTATTATTTAACCAATTGCGAGTTATAATTTAATTTTTTGAGGTTGTTCTGTTTACCTACAAGTGTAATTATCCCGGGCAATGCCGGGTACCTCTGCTAGTTTTATAATATTTAATAGCCCGAGGTGTGCACTTCTAAAGAATGATGGGAAATCTTTCTACTTGTTATGGTTTTGTTGTAAAAGGAGTAAATGCGAATATGGTACAATGACTGGTATTCCCCTGCGTAATGGTGGTCAGAGCTATGGTTGTTACAAAAGACATTGAAAAATTATTAAAAAATAAACCACATGAGAATGAGCAAGCTATCATTACCAAAACGAAGTTTAAAAGTTTATATCTGCTTAACAATTGGTCGAATTTGGAATTTTTTTTCAAATTTATACTTATTATAGAGATTCCTATATGCACATATATAAATCGTATCAATATAGAAATACTGAATATCGATTATCGATAATTCAGATTTCTTGATAGTATCCGTCGGAATATTGACCACTTTTCCATACAAAAATATATTGATTTTATATACACTATTAAACTGTGTTTGGTTCCATTTTTCTGTGACTCGCCATTTTCGAGATGTAGCATATTTCGGAAATTCGTATTTTGGCCGATATCTCGGGAACTACTGGTCCCACAGAAATTTGGATTCGGTATTCGTAATCAGCGATGAAAGACGCATTCATTTAATATATATCTAGGTCCTGCACCTTTAAAAAAGTACGGGCAGACCGAAATATAGAAGTCATAAAGAACTTTTTTTAAGTTCGTTGAAACTCATAAAACATGTAAAGAATAAATTAATTCGACTCTAAATGAACAAAGTTGGCTAGATAATAAATTTAACTGGGCCAGAAGGAAATCACTTTTAAACAAGTTAAACACAAACAAAACAAAAACGAAAGACTGCTATCGGAACCGAATATGAAATAAGTGTTCACTAGGAATTTACACTGAAAACGCGTTGCGCACAAATCATCCATCAGCTGTATCCCATCTAGAGCAGGCTGTATGTATTCACATGTCATAAAAAGTGCAATGGAACTACAGTTCGCTATCTCGCCCAAAATCCGCACAGATGCAGTTAATATCAGCTCCCGTAACATCTTCATGCTTCACAACATCCGAATCATATAATAGTGTTGATGCATCAGATCCACATAATGCCATTACCCCAAGAGCAAGCAATATCCGTAGACGTAAAAACAAAATAACTACGTGTGAAACATTTAAAATAAATGTGCGATTAAACATCACACCCATCATAGTAGAGTTTATGGTAAAAAACATTTCATACGCAAGTGAATTCTTAAACTTTTCTTTGTTTGAAGAAGGAAAGACAGTGCCAAACCAATATATAAAAACATCGAAATGAAAACCTTAATTAGGATTAATTTCCCAGACGGTGATAATGAAGCAGCATGTGCTGGAGTGTTTCTACAACAAATCAGATGCAGAATTAGAGCGAGAAACGGATATCGGTGAAAACCGTTTACCGACATCCTGGCGAAGGCATCTGTTGTTTTACTATGGATTTTTTAAGCCTTTGGAGTTTTAAAACGGGCCGTTGCTGACAGATGTTCCAGGATGTCTCTGCGTCTGCGTTAGATCTGAACGCCTACTAAAGTTGAAATTGCGATGTCACGCGATTGTAAGTAATCAGGGCTGTCGCAACGAACATTGCAATTTTTTCACTAACCGGGTCCGGAACTTACTTTTTATGATTGGAACCTTAAACACTTCCCATGTACCTCAATCTAATTCTGTAGGTTTTATTTAATTCTGTGAACTACAAACATAAGCCACTTCTTGAGAATTTTGAAGAGTAGCGTCCATAAAATGCAAAATGAGCGAGGGGCGAAGCGTAAAGCGTTTAGCAAGAGAATTATCTTCATGCATCGTCTACCGTAGATGATGACAGAAGAATGCCTTTTGAATAACCATCGGAGATAGGCAAAAACGCGAATCATAATTGGAGAGAAGACAAAGGATAGCCTCAGCAACGTAAAGAAGCATTTTTTCTTCACAACATGTAGAAGCACTACGTAGCAAGGCGACGAACAGAAACTGAATATCAGGCGCCTACTTATCCGCTGATTCATATCTCATAAGTTCTCTGTTTTGAGGTTCTTTCTTCCTTTACAAAGAGAACTGCGAAAGTTTTACAGTCAATGGCGAGAGAGAAGAAACTGAGCCTGATGAACCAATAAAACATTAGGTCCCAGAACAGCACCACCCGAAATGGCTATTTCTAAGCCCATTTTTTCTTGAGGGAACAATCATAACAGAATTACAAACGTGTACTGAAGAATAACTTTGGCCCGCCGCACGCCGTCACGAAAACTACTGTTTATGCAGGATGGATCATTGCGCAAATCTTTGAATCCTTTCAAGCAGTATTCGGATCATTGCTTTGGAAACTACAATGGTCCCTGGACATTGTGTGGAATGGCCTATTTACGGTCCTGATCTTAATCCTTGCGATTCCTTCTTAGTGGATAGTCTGAAGGATAGACTTCAAAGATGCAACACTATGATTCATGCAATCCAAAGTGCTTGAATTGAAGAATTCTGAAAATTTCTTATACTGAACTTCAAGATGTCTGTTATTGAAAAAGTGTGATATCAAGCATCTATAACTTCAGACTAACCATAGAAGAGAAAACTTTCTAACACACTTTATGCCTCACGCGCTAGTAAGGCAATAATAACTCTGAAAAAATTAAATTTCCATATTGGAAAAGGATTTTCTTCCAATACGAGAAGAACCTTTGCTTTTTTTCTACACGTTGTAGTTCTAATATTTTCAGCGAACTACTGGATAACAGATTCACTCTCTTCATGGAATATGGAGTTCTTTGTTGCACTTTTAAAACACTCAATACTGGCAGATCAAAAAAAAAGAAAGATATTACAAAGCTTCCACGAGAATGAATCCCAGAGAGCACATCTGGACAATATCTGACCGCATAGCGAGACGACGTTCACGAAAGCCTGTTTCCTGTGGAGAGCTCTTACAGTGTTTGCGTGCAGAGCGAGTCAATATTTCAAAGGCCAAGCAAGCTAACAGAGCTCATTGATTTCATGCCTGACGGGGTAAAACCTTTGCAGAAAGCAAGCGATGGGGCAAATGCGTTTTAATACGTGAATTTGGCATTTTTATCAAATGGATACTGTGAAATAAAATAAAATGTGAAGATTCTGCATAATTACGTTTGTGTTTCTGAATAATTTTTGCAATCAATTCTATAACCAAACTTATAAAACAAAAAAAGATTTGATTATCCCATTCCGTATTCTAAAATCAGCTAATAAAAATATATTTCTCAAAATCAAAGTGTACGGGTAAAAATTGAGAATTATCTCTAGTGTTGTTTAAAGCTTTCAGTTTGAACGAGTTCCGTTATTATAAATTTTTCTAAGAAGGATTATATTTTTTAAACTTTTATTCATTTAATCGGGTTGGTTGAATATAGCGAAGCCAGAGTGTTTAGGGTAAATTTTAGAATAATTAAATTAAAATCTTTTTACTAACTGTATAGTAGGATCTAATTATTGAGATTGCAAAATGTGGATGTATTATCAACATATACTTAAAAAGCTAATAGTGTTAGTTACCTTCCAAGACTTTCGTAAAGGTTAGTGTTATTTTTTTGTTGATCCGCCAAGAGCATAGAAGAAAAGGTCTTCTGAAGATCCAACGCATGAATATGCTACAGTTAGTTGTCCATGTGAAAAGCACGGATTTTCCAAAGTGACTCCCGCCAATGTTAATGATTGTTGATCGTCATAGAAAATGCAAACCGAACGGGAAACTGGATTCGTTTGAAAGAAAATGAAATATTATTCTTTTAGATTAGGATGCTAGAAATCGGCACATCAGTAATTTTTTGCACAGCTAGTGAGGACAGTAGCCTCAATTACGTGGTCATGCATAATCTTCACATACATTCTAGCTCAATTGCGCAATATAATGACATGAGAGCCAACAATCTTGAGGTAATCCAGGCAATTCTTGACAATTAAGAAACTCGGTTGGAAATCTTGTCGTGTTCAATGTTCTTGTCCACCAATTGTACACTTTGCTCGTGCCAGGAGGCTATTCCATAAATTTGCTGCTTAATTACGTTGGAACCCCATTATTACGAATCCGGTAAATATGAATTATCGCTTAATACGTTTCTTTTCTCCGGTCCAGAGCCCGTGACTTCAATTCCTTACAATGAGATTTTTTAAAACTAATTCCGGATAATACGAATAAAATAAAATTCAAACCAAAAATGAGATATTTATTGTAAAAAAAAAACAACAAAAAAACCCACTTTATTATTGCAAATAATTCTGGTTGGTTCTTAGTCTAAACGGATTTCTCATCTTGAATTCTCTGAATAGTTTTCAGTGTTTATATAAACCAGGCATTTCCATGCACGATCAAAATATGCACTATTCACAGTAGTTAATTCACAGCCCTATTCACTGCATTTTGATTTCATTGTTTTACTTTACATTACATTTCATTGTTTCATTACATTATCGACTTGGCTACATCAAAAAGTGGAGACGCAACGATTTTACACTGAATCAGAAGTTATTAATCAACCGCAAAGAGAAATGATTTGGCCAAATAACATAATATTGCGACGATAGTGAAGAATGCCGATAAAATTTGAGAGGATACTGATATGCTCATGTAAACAAACTTCAATAACCAAGTATCTGTCTGATATAAACCAAATGATGATAATTTTTAACAATCTGGTGTGAGGCTTGATTCAAAATATTGCACCATCGGGGTTTCCTTTCATTATCGGATAGTACGAATTCCGAATAATACGAGCCAAATTTTTGGTCACCTGACATTCGTATAACGAGGTTGTACTGTATATTGACAGTCATTTCTTGGAGCAAGTATTGCCCTCTCACATAACCGACGTTGTGACTAATTTCAATGTTTTGAAATACCTTAGCTGAATTTTGAAGCAATACACAAAAATCTGGCTGAAAAACAATTTTTCCGTTAAAATTTTGTGCGCTTTTCCCTTCGTCAATATCAAAAGATTTTTGTCTGAAAAATTCTTTACTTGTGGGTTATTTTGCAACAGTGCTCACAAGTTTGTTTTGAGTCTCAAATTTGACGAATTACGATAATGTGTAGATTTCTTATGGCAAATATTAACTTCCTATTAACATGTTGGCAAATAAAAATATATAAGTAATTAAAACCCTTTCCCCGAACATTTAAAGCATCTTGCAAAGTTTGACGCCCGTCGGTTTCGTATTTGTAAAGATCATCGCCTCCTTTAATATGCAATTGGTTTTTCACTTGGTTTTTAATTTAAAGCATCATGCAAAATTTGATCCCGTTGGTGTAAATTTGTGTGTAAAGATTATCGCGAATATACACACAAATATTTATAACTTTAACCTCTGAAATAAAAGTTTAACCACATCTTTTGATAACTTCATATCAAACTTCAACCAATAACTTCATATCAACGCACATATCTCTAACCAGTTCTAATATGAAATTTGGTTCTTACTTATTGGAATTACAAAAATCCAGGAGAATTTCTTTGTGATCTGTAACAGTTATTATAACTTTGCACACCAACCAATAAAAAATTGAGCATAAAACTAACAATCATCAATTGCTTTAACAAATATTTAACTTACGAAATTCCCTACAGAAATCTTGAAAAAATTCCGTTACGAAAATGGATAGGCGAAAACAAAAAATCCAAGTTAAACGAAAAAATGTTAAATGTCGTATTTAAGTGTGTTTCAAATTTATATGGACATTCAACAAAAAAAGTGACATAGTTTAGATACCAAATAATGAAATAAATTGGAACTAAATAAAATATTTTTATGTGGAAAAAACCAAAAGTCACTTTTAAGGAAGAAATGATAACGAATTACTCTTTTGTATTCAAAATTATGGAAATGAGTGTTTCAGATTTATACGGACAGGTCATTTTTTTCAAGGAAAACTGAGTTTGAATGTCACCAAATATACTTGAAATTGTTTATACATACTCCACACGATATTTCAACCTATTTGAAACACGGGCAGGAGTACAAAATTAACAGAATACGAAAAAGGAAAGATTGATGCTCTGGTGTCAGAAGGGAAGTCTATGCGGTATATTGCTGCAGCTGTTAAT
This sequence comes from Rhysida immarginata, assembly GCA_023313115.1. NCBI lineage: Eukaryota > Metazoa > Arthropoda > Chilopoda > Scolopendromorpha > Scolopendridae > Rhysida > Rhysida immarginata. The sequence continues at coordinate 251,394 of JAHWFO010052591.1, read as the reverse complement.
AGAGGAAAGTCTCCAATTAGTGACTATCTGAAACTGAAACCAAAAAAATCCCAAAGAAGAAGCCTGGACCAACACCAAATTAACTGTTCGAGATCACCGACGCATCAGAAATGCTGCATCCAATAAGCAGCGAGAATTACAGCTTTCTTGCAGTGCCACAGGCGTTCCCTAGCAACATCATCCACAATCAAGTATGCCAAAATGATGACGCATCCTCCGCTTTCCACAAAGCACAAATCTGACAGATTAACGTTGGGAAGACAACATATGACCTGGAACGATGAATGGCTCCATGTTCTTTTTTCCGATGAAAAGAAGTTCAAATTGGATGGGCCTGATGGTTGGTCACATTAGGGGCACGATTTACGAAAAGAAAAGGCTATTTTCTCAAAGTGCCAAATGTGATTACCGAGTAGACAGATACGACATTAGAGGGTGTGAGCGGTTGCGCTTGGCATGCAGCGATCCTGGTGAAAAAGAGGGAAACTAGGTTTCCCTGTCATGGAAATTCCATGGGAACTATGTTTCGTCTGCTTTCCCGATGTTTTTTGTTGTTTTTTTGTGAAAATTTTTACATTTTTCGCTTGCTCTCAATAGTTTTAAATAAAGTATTTTCTTTTTCTTTTTAACATATTTTCTCTACATTTTTTTCTGATTTAAATTGAAAAACAACTTCCAAAAAAACTAAATTTGAAGCAGTTAGTTTTATTGATAAAAGATTTATTCACATAATGTTTGATAATTATAAATCTTATTTACATTTTACTTGATAAATCTTAAAAAATTAATAATGAAAAAGATTATTATTATTCATATTTTAATATAAAATCAATAAAAAATTATTTAATTTTTTTTTTGTTATAAAAAATTCTTATTGCTCAACTGCATTTGTAAATATTGGTATATACTTATTATAATAAAAATACTGTTAATCTTTTTTAACATTTTAATTTGAAAAATAATTTAATTTTACCTGAAACTCGCATAAATGTGTTATTGGCTCTATATATATATATAATTAAGAAACTAGTGCTGTAATATTATACAAAAATAATTCAACAATAATTTATGATAATAAACACTTATTAAAAGAAAATGACTTTAAAAATTTGTTGTAAAAATAATCTAATTTCAACAGAGATTTCTACTCTGTACTTGAGAGCAATTGCAGACAAAAGTTTTTTATACCTATCTTCATCCGTTCTTGCTACAGTAATATTTCTGTAGTAATAAAAAGACTGTTTATAGTTTTACATTTTTACCAAAAATATTTCAATTTTATCTGAAACTTCCATAGATTTTTCTTTCAAATTTTTTTTACTCACTGCTTATAAATAACATCTTCTATAGCAGACTTGTGAAGTGAATGCTCTGGCAAGAAGAGAGAGCTCCTTCCACAACGTAACGGGGAATGCTCTTTAACCGACTTGAGTATTTTATCGATGAAATATGAATGAAATGTGAATGAAATATTAAGTCAAGATTGATTAAAATACATGGCAAAGGTTTGAAACACATTCTACTTATCAAGTTTTTTACTTTCATTTCGTTTTTTCCAATTAATTTTGGAACTCAAATACACTGTTTTTCCATTGCAGAGTACACGGTGTCAAGTAATTCCCCTCTTTTTCACTTGAGGGCGCGACCGTCAAAGCGCAACCAATCATCCCATGTTAAAAAAGGCTTATGTCGCATCTGTCTACTCGGTAATCTGTGGCTCCATCATGGTATGCGGGGCATTTGGTTTCATCGGTACGTCCACGTTGGCAATCATCGATACCAGGATGAACAGTGAAAAGTACCAGATGATGTTAGCAGAACATTTTCTTGAAGCTGACCCATGAATTTGTGGACCCGAGTGGATTTTCCAGCAAGACAATGCCCCCATCCACATCTCACGGGCTACGAAATCTTGGCTACAGGAGAACTCTGTTGAGATTATGACTTGGCCAGCCCGTAGCCCTGATCTCAACCCGATCGAAAACCTGTGGGGACACATGGCGAGGAAAGTGTACTCCGATGGACCGTTTGAAACTGTAGCTGACCTTCGTTCGAAAATCGAAGATGTCTGATACACTCTGGATCCCGAAATTTTGCAAAAACGTATTCTAACGATGCCTTCGTGGGTGTACGGCCTGATTCTCTAAGGAGGAAAATTCACTGGGCGCTGAGGCTACGAACTTTTTATGCAAAACAAGCATATGTCCGTATAAATGTGAAACAGTCACTTTCGTAGAAGTTGCAGTTTGTTTAATATTTTTGTGTATTTGTAAGCATCATGCAATATTTTTACTTTTCTTATTAACAAAAGGGTATATTTCTTTCATTTGTGTAAATAATTTAGCAACCAAACTATGTCACTTTTGTTTTTGTTGAATGTCCGTAAAAATTTGAAACACACCTTATTTGTCAATTGCAAACTGTCTATTATCTTGTATTCTTAACGATCACTGTTTTAGCACGTGCAATCGACTTGCAGGGATCCACGAAAAACCCTCAAAATTGATACAGCCGAGCTAAGACCTTGATGGTCATATTTCTGAAAATAGAATTTGAATAAGTTAATCCGTTTTCAAGTTATCGTGCAAACGGCGGACGGACGGCGGATACTCGCACAGACCAATTGTGTATTCTTATAAGTAGCTTTTTGCTAAAGCTCCTAATAAATGATGTCAAAGTGAAGGTTTTTATTAGGAGCTTTAGCTAAAAGCTACTTATGAGAATTCACACTTGGTTTGTACGTTTATCCGGACATCTGCCGTTTGCAATATAACTTGAAAACGGATTACGTTTTTCAAATTCTGTTTTCGACAATATGATCATCAAGGACTCGGCTGTATCAACTTTACAGGGTTTTTCGTGGATCCTTTCAAGTCGATTGCGAGTGCTTTAATAGGACCGTAAAGAATACCAAGATAATGGTAAGTCTATAACAATCGCTTCGTATCGACGAGTCAAGAATGAATAAACTGTTACTTTATTTTTTATCTTTTAAGCTTTGTTGAAATGGACACGCACATGTGACGATCGCTTTGTCGCAAATAAAGCTCCTTCTTGGAATGTTCTTACCTAACCTAAATTGTAGTATAGAATGTTTTTCCTTTGCCATCAATCATGTTCGTTACGATATCATCAACTTTGTCACGCTAGCTTTTCAACTAAAAAGCTAGCATCCGGTTTTTGAGTTGAAATGTCACCATACACATTTTTAAAAATACCTTGAACATTTTGTGCATCGCAAAACATCAGGTAGAAGGCCGCTCAACAATGTAACCTTCATTTTTCCATCTTGAATTTTAACAACCTCAGAATTTTCTCGTTTGTTGAAAACAATGAAGGTTACATTGTTGGTCAGCCTATTTTGGTCATGTGACTTTTTTTCTCGCCGGAGCCTGTTTTTTTCGTCGCTATAGCTTCATCCCGTATTACCATTCACGTCTTTTGTAGCAATATAGACAATGAGGTGCTGCGGGCTATATCGTTAAATGTGAGTGGTCACGCGAAAAGGGGCCTGAAGGAAAAAATAACAGATTCCAAGAAAAACGCGTTTAAAATTTGAAGACGTGAACGAACATGGTATACAGCTCTGCCAGTAATGCTAAAAAACAAGCTACAACCTGCGGGAGATGTAAACAACCAGGGCATACCCTACGTTCAAGCAAACAAAAATATTAATTCAACGCGTGCGCTGTACAAGAGAGTCAATTGAAACTGAGATGCTTGAGAAATATAATTAATATTAAAAAAAATTGTTCGCTATAATAATGTTGTATTTAGACTAAAAGTTGAAAGTCCAGCGATTGTAAATGCCAAAAAAAAACAAAAAAAAAAACAAAAAAAAACTTTTCCAACATTTACAGTAGATAGATAGATAGATAGATAGATAGACAGAATAATATTATCCACAGACATTCCTCAGAAATTGACCCTAGCAATTTTTTTTTTCTTAAAACGATGAACTAAACTCATATCCCTGCCAAGCTTTTATCATTTAGTGCGCTCTGAGAAAGTACACTGTGCAAAGAGATAGGAAGAACTGCTGCTTGGCAGTTCCATCGTCATTTGAACCTGATAACAGGCTTCATTTGATCGGGCGATAATATGTGATCGCTGGTATCATAATATGATAGCCAGTCCAGACTGAAAAGAATATGATAGTTAAGATGAACGTATCTGATTCATTTTTCTCAATAGCCCGTTATCGTTCTTCGAGGTCACTGGCTGTCATCTCATCTTTTCTGTAATTTCTGTGAATAAACTCGTTTAGTATTTTCTCAGTTAAAAATTATCGTTTTAATTTGATCAAACTTCATAGTGTGTGTATTAAATGGATAACCCAATTCTAACAACTTTCTGATCTAAGAATAATGGCCCAAGCTTTTTCTGTTTTACATGCTCTTGGATGAGATAAAAAAACCGATTACTCAACGTGTTTTACTGCCATGTGACATTTTACAATTGCCATGTATTATGAAGTCCTCTTGATTATTTTGCGGTTTTCCTCAGAAGTCGATATATAATGAAGATATCATCTTCAATACTATCAGAACGTTTACTGAAACCAATTGAACCTACCTCAAAATACAGTATAATTACACATCTCCACCGTGAATAATAAAAATATGAGAGCCATTCAATAAGTAATGCAACACTTTCTTTCCTTGGCCAATTTATAGGGAACAAATAAAACATTTTGTATCTAGAACCCTTTCAACACTTCGTATCGTTAGTAGCGAAACAGCTTTCAAAATGGAACCTATGGTATATACAATTATATATATAAAACATAAACGAAGAGCAGTAACTGAATTTCTTTTGGAAGGAAATGAGGCCATTCATAAGCGTTTAAAAATTTCTATGACGGATAAAAGCACTGTCAGTCGTTGGCTAACCGTCTGTTATCACAGGAAGGAGGTCGAGGTTGAGAGACAGATCTGCTGTTGTTACATTGGGCTCTAACATTTCGTTGACTAAGTCATAAATATACAAGGGCAGTATGTGAAAAAATATGCTTGTGTAGCTAAAATAATTGAGAAATTGTATTAGGTATTCAAGACCTGAATAAACAAACTCTAAATGAGGAGAAAAAAATGTTGCATTACTTACTGAACGACTCAAAAATTTCTGATTAAATTTTAATATTTCCAATCCTCGTATACTTTTTTGCTATTACCATCTTGATCCTCATTTCTATAATTATTTCTTACTTATTTTTTAAGGTTTCGAATGTTTTGCTTATTTGCGCAATTACTGTTCATTGGTATTCAGTATAGGAGATTGTGTTACATATGTATGTGTCATTTAAAAAATGTTTACATTCAAGCCCCCTAGGATGCTTTAACCTGTGACTAAATATGTTGACAAAGAAGAAGAAACATAATTTTTAAGAGGATGTTTTTAAGTTTACAGACAGACTTATGATTAGTCTGATTACGAAATTTAAAGATTCATTTTAATAATAACAAATGGGCAGTTGCTGTCATCTAAATATTTATTTATTTTGAAATTCAACGTTAATAAATAAAAAAAAAAAAACAAACAAGTTAAACATTTTTTATACGTGTATATACGTGTTTAACTCTTCCAAGAATGCAAACAGCCAAGAAAATTTTTAAAGAAACGAAAAGACGATAATTCAATTATTCTGTGAAATGACCAGGCAAATAGTCGTTTTAATATTTAACCAAAAAGTTTGCAATCATTTGTTTAACGTTGCATCTTGTTGATGAAAGTCCGAGTTATTGAAAATGAGCTCAGCAATCATTATTGCGGTTGAGGAGGCTCAATTTTAATAATAAGCTGATTAATGTTGTGATTGAGTTTTCTTAATGCACCAATGATTCGTGAGTTCAAACTCCAATGGCTCATTGGCTGAGCACCCAAAAGTCACTTAACCATTGTTTCCATCTCGGATTTTAACAACCAGTGTTTTTACGTTTGTTGGAAACAATGAAGGATGGATTGTTGCTCGGACCCCGATGATCTGATGACTTTTGAGTGCTCTGGCAACATCATCTCTACTCAAAGCCTGAGCGCGAAAATTTCATACATTGTTACATCGTCATACCTAGTCATAATTTAGGGCTTATTAGAGAGGTTAAGCACCACGCAAACGCGAACGTGACGCGAACGCGTGTGACGTTTCCAATCTGAAATGACGTAGCTCTTTCATTGTTTTCAGTTGTTAACAATCCATTCAGTCACAATGAACCTCTCTATTATTGGTAGAAATGCGATTACAGATGACTACCTATGACGTTTTAACAATGTATGACGTTCCCGCGCTCAGGCTTTAGGTGGTGTTGGCTCTGGCCCGTCTCTCGTTGGCCATGCTACTAGCGATAAGACTTTAAATGCTAAATGAGTATTAATGCAACTTTAGTGTTAAGGACAGTTTTAAAAATTGTGAAAATAAAGATTTGTGATTACTTAATTTTATATAACAAGTAAAATGATTCTATATCTCAGAGTAAAACTATATATTCACACCCAGGTATTGCAAAGTTTAATCAAAAAAAGAGCCCGAGCAATGCCGCTATTAGCAAATAGAAAAAAAAAGACCCATGCTTAATAACAGACTAAGGGCCAATTCGTTATCTACTTTCTCAGCGGAGACTTCTCAACTGTGTGTGCAGCAACAATACGGTGATATTCTTGCAACCAAGTCTTACTCATCTCAACAATGTAAGTCCATTATTGCTGAAGACTCAATTGAGAAGACCCACTTGAGAAAGTAGATAGTGAACTGGCCCTAAGTATATATGCTTCTTGGGAAAACAACTGAAAATATTGTTAACAAATATTTCAAACGATATTAGCGACCCTATTGGAATTTGCTATTCTTTATCAGTCTCAATAAATGGCCAAACAATGTCCACCATTGGTCACATTAATAATTACCATTCAGCTGCAGGTTAAAGTATATTTGATATTGGCCTTTAAACCTTTCATAATTTTTTTTAAGTTCCTGAACGCTCAAAAGCGCATCTACATATATAACTATCTATATTATAATAGATTATGAGCTATCTGTCGATTTTTCTTTCGTGCCCAAAAACCTCGAAAAAGAAAAAAACAGATCGGATAAACGTACAGAGGAAATGAATGGGCTTTTATCAAGAATGGATGAAGGCTCTTCGTATATCCCTGCTTTAATATTTAAAGATGTGATTAAATTTTTAAAAATATTAAGAAATGAAGATCAAAGTATGTTATAATATCTTAACAGCTAAAAAATGATTAACATTATATTACAAAAAAAATGAAAATTCATAATTGGCTGTAGTTGATAACAATTAAAACAATCAAATTATCTAGAAATTTTTAATTAAAACAATTTTAATTTATTTAATGCTCTGCTAAAATATTTTTTTCGATCTACTGAAAATATCGTCTGGACCCCATTATCTTATTGACAGGCCGACATGAGCGCGTCAAGTGGCAAAACATGGAAGGCGGAAAAACCGACTAATGCTCTTACTTAATTTCCGTAAATACAATCACGATACTCATGGATGCCTCACTGTTCCTAAAACATGAATCGGTTATCGTTACGATTTTATGTGGTAAGATCAATACGATTTGCGATCCTATACCCTAAAGCTAAAGACCCACACCCATCGCCAGAGAACTCGTTATAAGCAACATACTGGCATAATTACGTTCATAATCAACAGGGTAGATATTAATGAAAGTTCATGCATTACCTGATCAGCCTAGGCCGTCGTTGTTTACTTAGAGTATATGAATGATTCACATACAATCCCGAAATTCTTGGGAAACGTCAGAAAGTAAGATAAATGGAGAGAATGAGCAGGAAACAGAGAGATAAGTAGTGCGGGAGTTCTTTGTGCTCCTCAAATTCATTTGCTTGACATTTCTTGCTCGTGGCGCCACCGTTTGATGCGTTTTAACATGACAAGGAATTCACAACGTCAAATAACCGTTAAGTTTGCCAAGAAATAATTTTTAAACTTCAAACATAAGATAATATAATTATTGTAGAGTCTTTAATTACTTAAATGTGGGATTTAAAAAAAATTCTCTTCACGACTGCGTAAGACATTAAAATTAAAATAAACTGGAATATAATTGGCCCAAAAGTTGTTTTGGTAATTACACTGAAGAAACTGCCATTTATTTACTGTAATCAGTTACGTTTATTTCTTTTGTAATAATGTCCAATGTATATTTTTAGAGTAAAGTGAACTGTAAATCACTCTAATTAGGTCACATAATCTTTGGACTATACCTAAAGTAAAAGCACTTACATTTAGCCCTAAAGACGATTCCTTCATAGGTCTAGTCGAAAGACTTAGAGTAGACACGTAGGTTAATGAATTCCATGAGTTCCCAGAAAGGGCAGTCCAATTACAGGCACATGATTCAGTTTTGAATCATATTTAGTAGAAATGATACTCTTTCCAAAGAAAGAAAGAAAAACTAGGCCTCTCCTAGATTTCCTATTTCAATTGTTAAGACGTTTTTATGAAGTAAAATTATGCAACTAGGCGTGTTCACTTAAACTCCAATTTTAAATTTTAGATATTGTTGCAATTTAGAATTAACAATGCTAACAAATGAAATTGGAAATTTAATTGGACCAACCTAGTCTGGACAGAATATTGCTGCTTTAGAGCACTGGGGCGTAGTTTTCTAGCATGACTGTTGTGTTTGTCCCATGAATGCGTGAAGATAATGATTATGAGGAACTGACTCAGGGTATTGTTAAGAAATTAGTCATATGGAAAAACGCAAAATGACCTCAGTGTGTTGACACGCCTTAAAAACATAACGAGCCAACCAACCAGTATTTAAGGAGCGTAATACAGAATCATATATGATGAATAGGTTTAGGATATATGGGCATCGGATATAAGTTTAGAAGTTGCTTTCTTAGATTGGCTCTGAATCAGAAGTGGAATTTTTTGCACACAGAAATCTCTGAAATTGCACAAGGTCCTGCAATTTTTAAAGGCCACGCGCCTTGATTTTCCAAATATTTTTGAAAACAGACCCAGCAAAATCATTTTGCATAAGGGCCCAATTTTTCTTGGGCCAGCCTGGAATTCCTCACATTCTGACATATTTGTAGGTTCAAATCCTTAGATAGGTTCAAAATTCTGGTGAATTAATTAGATTACTAAGAAATTTAATTTTTGCTTTTCAAAATAATCCTTACTTAAATTACACTACTGATCTTGGAATCGCTACATCCTCTTTCCGTAACGGAAATTTTATTAAACCATCACAGGCGGATATTGATAGCACAACTAGTGATTAGTCTTTCACGCATGAAGGGCGCGTTGTTCAGCATCCGCAAAGCACGAGATCAATTTGGGGTAGAGCTTCCTTTCGCAGAATTCTGACCTTCCGGACTTTTAATGTCCTTTTAAGCACTGGGTAAAAGCTTCAAGCGCCTTCTATAATATGTGCTGCAGTGACCTTTCGTTTATTGATTGGCATGATTTGCATTGCGCCTTTGGTACTGCATGTGGTTTTAATTTTTTTGCAAGTGGATGACTCCTTCTGGGTGTAGAAATTTCCATGGCCAGCAGCGTAATTTTTATTTGCAGTTTCCATTGTTATTGAGATGTTGAGAAACCTGAAATTGTCCTAATAATATGGATATGTGAAAGAACTCTAATTTAGTGTTCTTAAACAGTTCTTAATTCATGTGTTCCGGATAGAATGTCTTATTGTATTCAGTTTTGTATTCTTAAACTCGTATATCCATGGATATGCATTTAGATTATGCAGAATTTTGGCCTTACTAATTTTCATTCATTCCATAGATATGTAACTAATTTCTTTTCCATTTTTATCAATTTTTAGTTTTAAAATTTAAGGGTCTAGTTAATACCAATTATCACTTTTTTTTTATTAATATCGTTAAATATGAGTTTAATTTCAACAAATAGCAAGTTTATTTATTTATTGAAACATTTTATTCAGAAAGTAGTTTTATGTACTTTTCTTCAAGAACTGAACTGTTCTCTTTGATCGTCTTTTTCGTAATCTCATTTGCAACAACCTCTAAAATTATCAGCATGCTCTCTTGCCAAGAGAAGAAAGCCAGCTTTATCAGAGCACTGGCGGCGCCAGTTCATTGATTGGAATTTGATAATGTCACCTAAATGTCATCCACAATAATAAGATTGGTCCCCGTCCCTTATGTGAAGAAATGGTTGCTCTTTTGACCTACTTCAGACAGCTAAATCCTTTAGTGTTAATACTGAATTCTGAGATGATAGCTTACTGAAGCTTGAATAGCCTCCTACTAAACTAATATACTGCGATCTATTTAATGCAAGTGAAAGTAAATATTCCTGGCATATTCAAACGTTCTTATTGAATGATAAGAAATTGAAATGAATTTAAAAAAGAAATAAAATCATTCGACATTTATAGCATATAATTTTCATTGATCATTTGGTTATTTTCCAGCTGCGTGAGTTCCCAGAAATTTCGCAGTTGCCAACGATGAAGGTCAGTAATATTCCCTTCAAGTGAGCTTACAGGAGATGTGTGACACTGGAATGGAGTTTCCATGCAGTTGAAATGAAATAAAATAAAATTCTTAAGCTTATAAAAATAAAACTGAAAATATTTCATTTCATTAAATGCTAAAATAAATGCAGTCAATCATATAAAAAATATTAAATTAACATGTTTCGTAAATAAAAGTAGACGATGAATAAAGAACCAGTTTATTGCAGCTTCAAACCTCCATTCCCAGAGCAAACATTGAGGCCACCTCCCTATCCCCCCTAGGTGGGACTGGTTTGAGGCAGGATGCTTCAACGAGCTGGCAGCAACAGCAGGTGTTCGTGATGAATCGGGCGAATGGTGCTCGTGAGTGTAGGGGTGGGCCTGCCAGCAAAGCAAAAGCTCAGTTGATTAGCAGGCTAGCCAGCCAGCCATGGATGTCAGCTGCTGGCAACATGACGTGGCGCACTCAGCCTGTCCAACGAAGGAGCTTAGGGGGGTTGGAGAGAGAGAAAGGGAAAGGAAAAGAGAGATAGGAGGTTGGATATGGATAGATGGGTGCACGGAGGATAAAGAAGGGAAATTATTGAAAATAAATTTTTTCCAAGGGGGTAAGAGAAGTCATCAATAGAAGTCAGCTTTCTTCAGAAAATTAGAATTGTTTACTCAGCTCAATAAACGAGATAGAATTATGAAGATGTAGGACTATTGATGCCAAATGATGCTAGCTTCATCAAATTTTGTTTGCATTCTATATTTAATTGTCTATTCAAGAGGTGAATGGAGTCGCCACTGAAATCGAAAACTTTGCATGATATTTTTTTCCTAATATGGAATACCTAAGATATCAGAATGTGTAGCCTACATTTTTATTCGAAATAAATTTCCAAATCGATGAATTACACACTAGCCATTGCGCCATCCTCTTCTAGCCAAAAGCTTTACCAGCAGGGATGGATCTACAAACACTTCGGGAAGAAGGGGAACGATTAAAGAGTGCTGTCCGTAATACCGAGGCTTAGTTTCCTGTTCTGAAAGGCTTAGCTTCCATGGCTCCATAGGTACTTAGAAATTGTTGTTGATAAGCGTGAAATGATAAACAATAAAATCATTTTCGTTGAAAAGCGACTCTCTTCTTTTTGCGTGTAAGGAATAGATTCTAAAAATATTACATACAAAATATCCTTCTTAAATAATTTGTTAAGCTGAAAATAGAATTACAGGCTTTGTGATTTGGCAGGCGTTACATGAAAGTAGCCTCAGAGGATTTGCGAGAATAGTTTTTTTAAAGGACAAAAAAAAAAACCTGGACAAAAAAATTGTGTGATAATTTGTTTCGAGCTCTGTAAACTTCTTAAGAACGAGACCGGTTTCTTCATCACAACAACGCGCCAGTTCTTTCAATCCAGAGATTCTTATCTGTCAACAACATGGCGGTGCCTGCCCATTTTAACCATTTCCCAAAACTCGCCCCCATCCCTTCTTCTTAGTATTCTAAAATGAAAATAATGTTCAAGATTTTAACACTGTACAGCAAATCCAAGCAGAACTGAACAGCAAAAGAAAAAAGGGCAGCTGCTATACCGGATACATTATCGATCAGAAAGAAGTTCAAAAGCGATGAATTGAACAGTCCTTGTAGAAAATTCTAACCAAGACTTTGATTTTTGAGCAGTGCTGGCCACAATTCCAATAATGCAAGCTTATTCTTTTTTAGTGTATATACCAGAGTAAAACGGTTCAAAGGAAAGGTTTAGGAATAGGTGACGTCATTTTATAAGAGTTATGCCAGAGAGTTTTTACGATAGTGCTTCATACAAAGCCCCACATTAAAACGTAAATCATTATAAGAAACAAGGTTTTCTTCTCTTTTTTCTTCTCCCCTAAATCATTAGACTTTTGAGAAGGGCCTCATATAAATGAACAACTCACGTAAGATTTGGAAAACACGTAATAAAACAAGAATCACCAAAGATTAAAGCACAAATTATAATGGCTCAAATGTATGGACTTTAAGAATTATTAAAACTTATTTAAACCTAACTCTGACTTTTGTATATCTCGGGCATCTTCTTTTCCGATATTTCGATATCCAAATCAGAAAACGAGGAGTTCATTTATGGGCATTCCGGATGCGTTTTGTTTTTGGGATATCGATTCTTCATTTTGGTTGGTTATGCATATTCTTTTGCTCGCTCGGGCGTTTTGTGGGAAACTTCTTTCTTGGATGTGAGCCATTTCTGGCATCTTTAGACTTTCGCATTTTTAGTTCTTCCTAAACCTGTTTCAGGGGTTTATAAACTGTCATGATGGCTACAGACGTGTTTATTCTTCATCCACATTCCTGCATAAGAAGGGCCAGAACAATTACCAATGGGTGAACCAATCTTTTCGCCTCGTAATAAGTACCACTGTTTTTAACCTTAAAAATCGGTAATGAGGGCATAGTCTCCTTTACTATTGCTACATCAAGCTGTCTTTTTCAAGTGATTTTCATGTCAAGACAAATAGTTTAATTCAAGTACCTACCTTTAATGGATTCAGGAAGGACAGCCTAACTTAACTTAACCTAATAATCTAACCTAACCTAACCTAGCCTAATCTAACCCTTCCTTCATAACTTATAATGAAGGAATTGGTGGGTTAAATCTCCCAAATCCTCCTAGATTTAATTCTTTTGATGTCTTTTTAGTTCTTCTAAGATGTATCGTCACTCATTCCATAAACATCACTGCAGGTAAATACTCCTTACAAAAATTGAAGGTACAATAGGCAAAAATGCCCCAATTAGTATGCCTTACATTGCATCAAATCTATAGTCTGTTCAGAAGACTACACTTCTATCAACTTGTTACCATTTGGTAGACATCGTATCGATATTTGAATTCCGTGTTTGTCATGATTCGCCGTTTTTTTTTTTTTGTTTTTTTTTTTTTGTTTGTTTTTGTTTTTTTGGGGTTTTTTTTGCTAATTTTCTCTACGGAAAACGATGAAGATGACAAAAAAGATCTCCCATCTTTTATCACCAAAACTATAAATTTCTTGGCACACCGTCATTCTCTTCTTATTTCTTATTCCTTCATTTGTTTTATTATTTTCTTTGTTATTTTCAATATTTTTCAAGAAAAGAAAACAAATAGCTTCAGCCTCCTCGCTCCCCGCCCATCACCGAGCCCAAGAAGGGGATGCACATTAGCACCACGAATGCAGGGGGGATATAGTCAAAGCGTACCCCCCTACAGCCAAACCGCTGAGCAGGCCCAACCAGCCGATTTACCTGAACGGGCTAGTTTCAGGTTCCCTTCTTTCAGAGAAGCAAAGGGCAAACACGTAGGTGGAACTTAACGGTCACACTCGAGCTTAGAGAACCTCCATTGCGAGAACATAAGGCAGCAATTTTCAAACGTAGTGACTGATGAATTATAGACTGATGGAGTATAACAGCATACATGTAGTTATAAAAATATTTTTATAACGCTACATTTTAATTAATAAACATACAATTCAATTTGCAAAACTTTGTAGTTTGTTAATTCATATATTAAATGCATAGTTTCAATCTATCCCGGACAATTTCAATGTACTCTATAGAGAAGTTTTTTGAGGGAGGAAAAAAGCAGATAAAAAAGGGATATAGTCAGAAATAGAAAATAGGCCTTCGATGAGAAACAAATATCCTACAGAATGACCGAAAACATAATGGTCTAATATGATAAATCAAAAAAAATAATAGCATATTAGCTTTTTAATGTGCCCCGGCTCCTTCCTTAAAAGTTTGTATACATTTCCCAATAGTTTTATTTTCAGTAAGAGCTATCTCGTCAATAACACTGAGCAACAATGAAATTTCTTCTTAGGTGAAAATATCCAATCTTGAATTAATTTAACGTGCTGAACATAAATATCACATGGAAAATAGTTGCCATAATATTGACGTATTGTCCGTTGTGAAGATACTATTGGAGAGGATTAACTACGGCTGGTAAATCTGTGCTGAAGGTAGTGTCTCTCTATGGATGGATTTGCAGCAGGGATATACAAAGTACTGCTGTTTTTATTTGTCTATGGGAGAGCAGAGCAATCGATTTGCACTACATCAAGAAAGTCTGGCTTCCGAGAGCATCTTTTAAGCCTGGAGAAACGTATATACAGCACCCACCATTGGCAGAACCACAGAAATTCATCATTCCTTCTTTAACGTCGAGCTCGCCCTTGTAAAAAAACTTGGTAAAAGCCATGGATAAGAATGGACCAGCATTCAAGTAAACATTACTAAGAAACCGTAGCCAATTCAGCCTTTTCTTAGTCATAGTCGTGTTCAGCACATTGAATTCATTAAGAATATCTATTTTGTCCCGAATGCATGAACTTTTTGAAAATTCATTGCCCAGAGTAATACACTGAAGAGCCGAAACATTTTGACCATCACCTCATTAGTGAATGAACTCGTCTGGATCACGTGGAGGGCGCGTAATTAAGTGGAAATGGTATTTAACTGCTGCTGGAGAAGGTAAGGAATCAGTCGTGCACTTAATTCTGCGAGTGATGGGAAAGGTTGCTGATCTAAACGAATTTGTTTGAGGGCAGATTGTAATGGCCCGAAGACTCAGAACGTGTGTCTCCGAAACTGCACGACTGGTAAGTTGCTCACGATCTGCCGTTGTTAGTATTTATGCAAAGTGGTGAAACCATCAGTAAACGCCAAGGTGTTAGACGCCCACGCGTCATCAAAGAAAAAGGACGTCGGAGACTGTCCCGCTTGGTAAAGCAAGATCGACGCCAGACAGTGGCTCAGCTGACAGCCCAATGCAATGCAAGTCCAAGTGTTTCGGAACACGCAGTTCAACTACACCTAAAGTGAGCCCGGGAACATCGAGACTGGACCATGGATTAGTGGAAGCGTTGCCTGGTCGGATGAATCACAATTTCTTATTCATCACGTTGATGGTCGGGTCAGGGTACGCCGACTGCCAGGCGAACAGTTGCTCACTCCTATACAGCAGCCCATGCATAGGCTGGTGGTGGCGGTATTATGCTTTGGGGGACGCTCTCATTTGCGGCTCTGGGACCCGCAGTTGTGGTAGAACGGACCATGAAAGCTGCGGACCATCTGAACATCATTGTGGACCAGTTGCACCCTTACATGGCGCCTGTTTCCCAACTGGAAATGGAATCTTCCAGCAGGACAACGCCCCATGTCACAAGGCTCGAATTGTGTTGGAGTGGTTCGAGGAGCATAAGGATGAATTCCAATTAATGTCCTGGCCACCTAACTCGCCGGATCTTAATCCGATAGAGCATATTTGGGATGTCAAGGAGCGGCAGCTCAGAGCTTAAACATCACCATGTGGGAATATGTCGACTTTGCGTGACCGCTGCTTAGAAATTTGGTACAACCTGTCTCCAGTCACCTACCAAGAACTTGTGGCATCCCATGCAAAGGCGAGTTTTGCAGGCGAAAGGTGGCGCAACGCGTTATTGAGTAGGTGGTCATAATGTTTTGGCTCTTCAGTGTAGATAATCAAATAATCGAGATGTCATAATTAATCCGTGGAATTGGATTAATTAAATAATGCATGTTCCTGGATTTGTCATACATTTCTTGTGTTGTGACTGATAAGTACTTTTCTGGAAAAACTGCTCCATTGTCTGTTTATTTTCGTGTATCCATTCAACGTCTTCTACACCGCTGTGATCGTCGCATAAGATACACTGCAGTTCGTGAGCTCGGCTTTGCGACACAGATTATTCGTTCCCAGGCTGCAAGTAATGGAAAGCTACATATTTCTATTTGAGATAAATGTGTTTTAAATTTTTTTAAATGTTTCCCAGTCATATTTGTAGGATGCTAGGCCACATCTTTCGCAAACTCTCTCGGTCCATTTATTGTGTATAAACTGCCCTGTCTAAAGTATATGATACCCTCATTTTATTGTGGTTTCAAAGGGTGCTTCATTAGCGGAAAGTCACTTTGCGACGTCAGCGTTTTGACTAGGCATCTTTGATCCACTGAGCTTTTTTCTTGTGCAAAATACGAACATAAAAGCGCAATAATGATAGCAAAACGTTCCGGGCGACCTACAATCATGAACTACAACGTGCTCTTTCGCGGGCAGTGCTGAAGGACCTTAGGACATCACATTTTAAAGGCACACCTTAGGAAATCTGAGAGGCACACCTTAGGACATCACTCTTGCTTTTGGAGTGAAGCCACCCCCTGCTCTCCGACCGTAGCTCATGGCTCATCAGTACGTACAGTGGAACGTGTACTTCATGGGATGGGCTTCTTTCGAAGGATCGAAAATAATGCTCAAAGGTGAATGCTCTTCGTCGTCTGCAGTTGTGTAAAAAGCGTCGCCCTTGGACTACAGATTGTTGGCCAAAGTTTATGTAGAGTAATGAAAGCCGCTTCTCTATATCAGCAATCTGACGGTCGTGTGCGATCTGGAGGCAACCAAAAGAGAAATATGATTAAAATGCCTCGTGTCCAGAATGAAGGACACTGGAAGTAGACTCTTGGTATGGGCACGTTTTTACATGCGACTTAAGGCCCTAAGGTACCAAGAGATTTAGGAAAATTACCTTACTGGTGCGACGGCAGAATTTTTGGCGATGCATCAGAATGCTTCTTCCAGCAATACAGTACTCCATGCCATGCTTCTCGTTCAACTGGCAATGCCTACCCAAAGTCTATATTTAAACCCGATTAAACCGATATGGGATGTTCTGAAGCGTCATACATGGATGTACAAGCCACCGGCCATTAATCGTCAAGAGTTACTGGATCGTTTGAAGGCCGACTGGCAACGTGTCCCGCTAGAGCAGTGTAAAAAAACTTGTCGACAGTTTTCCTCGTCGTGTTACAGCAGTCATTGCAGAAAAAGGTGGTTCATCATTTTGATGTAGGGCACCTGAATAGAGGTGTTCGTTTACTTTGGCGGGACAGTGTAGATGGATAAGCAAACAATCCTATGGCCCAGAAGGAAATCTTTGGATTCAGGCTGGAAACGCAACGAGAAACGAGATGTGTTCCATCATCATCAAATGGTGTTATATCTAAGACACCATGAGTTTACTCAGTTATCAATGGTGTAAGTAGAATGTGATAGGGCAATTGCGTCCCGTTATATGTATATTTAAAATTAGTAAGTTTACATGATTTACAGGGACTTTCTTATTAGATATAAGTATTTTCCATGTCCACGTGCGTAATTATATCAAATTTAATTTTGAAAAAAAAGATTGCCACAACTGAATAACATCCAATCAGGTATGAGTAATAAATCGGAACTGTGACAACGCAATGAATGATTCATCAGTACAACGACCTATTGAATGTGTCTTGATTTCTAAATATAATTATTTATTCATTTACACTTGAAAAAAATAATCGTTGAAGTACTTGGTAAAGTTTAGCAAATATTTTTTTAATAAATTCAACCGTTAACTTTTGGATCATGTAATAAAAATAAAAATTAAATGGAAAGGCAAGAGTTAGAAACAGACACAGAAGGGGGCAATCTTTCCCATTGCATTTTGGAATGTTCATAACAGAACAATGAATGACTTGCCAAGATCTAATAACAGTTTAGAAGGGTGGCATAACGCCATTTAAAAATTAATAACTTGTCAACGCCCCTTTATTTGGAAAATAATTGATGCGTTGAAGAAAGAGGAAGCTATGGCTACAAAAAATGAAATTGACTACCGAAGAGGAATTATTGTCCAATCAAGAAATAAAAACCTCATTAAGCGCATTCAACAGTTAATTGTATGTTACAATTCTGAAGACAGACTGAATTTCTTACGAGGGGTTGCACACAACATGCATACTTTTTTAAGTCCAGATTTGTAAATAAATTTTTTGTTAATAAAATGCAGTCCTTTATTTTAATTAATACAAACATATTTCATAAAGTTATTTTAATATAATATACTTTGAAGTTATTTATTTAAAACTTTCTAATTTCAAATATAAATTTAATGGGACGCAATTGTCCGGGACCCAATTGTCCTGGGACGCAATTGTCCAGGACCCAATTGTCCTGGGACGCAATTGTCCAGGACCCAATTGTCCTGGGACGCAATTGTCCAGGACCCAATTGTCCTGGGACGCAAATGTCCGGACGCACTTCCTTAGAATCGAAGTAGACATTTATTTGGGAGTAGATGTTGCAAACAGCTCCTGATGTCACCCAACACTCTTGTGGTTGTAATGTTGCTGTACCGTTCATCTACAATAACTTTGATTTTGCTGGAATCGTCCATTTGTGACTCTACATGTACCGCGTCTGCTGAATTTCTATTTAACACTAAAGATAAGCAAGAGTTTTCCCAGCCTATTCAACGCTTCTCTTCTTAAGTTATTCATCCGTAATTTTTTCTTGGGGAATCTAAATTCAATCCATTATGCTCGTGGTATAGAATCAAGTCTACCTGTTCAGATCCATTGTGATATACGCTTTATTCACAATGAAAAAATTATCTAAATTACATCTCGAGAAATACTTAAGAGATTAAAAAAAAGTCTCAGTTTTTCGCCAGACTCCATAAAGATATTACATTAACAGGTTTTGTAAAAGCACGCTCTGAACGACCGTATTTCGAAAATGTTCTTTAAATCATGAGCGTCCGTTTTTGCAGTAGTAGGCTTATATTTTCGTTAGTGATTGCTAGAAAGGCCGATCTCGAATTTGTTACATATGCTCGATCAGAATACTGCAAGCATATACCGACGGCCCAGCAGCAACACCCAGTCAAGATCTGGAAAGAATTCTACAACAACGTAAAGTTAATCCTCCTAGGAGGGTAAGCAGCACATAGAAAGAAATAAACTTACACATCCCTGTTTCTACACACAAGTCCTACTTCCTCCATTGTCATTCTTTTATTCATCGAAGTTGGTCTTTCATTCAAGCTTTCAAAGCCAGACAACTTTAGGGATTCCTCTACCTGATCCTGCCACACAATTCTGCCACAGAGTAGGGAAGGAACGATTCCTTCCCTACTCTGTGATTCTGCAGAACGATTCCAAGCCCAGCTGGAAAAAGAGGAGGGTTGGATACTGGGGTGGCAGCCAGCTGTAAACTGCCAAGTCTTCTCACGGGGAGGGTCGTCTAGAACCTTAGGGGGCAGACCCCCCCCCCCAACCACCCCTACTATTACCACTGTTGACTGACAACCAGCATTTATTTCTATGATTTTCGAAACAAAGAAAAAGTATTCTAAAAATAATGCCTGCTTCGAAGCCAAATACCGAATACATGTATATAAACGAATGAATACTTTATACATACAAAATAGTCATTTAACAGAACCTTGTTAATTTGGAAAAGCAAGAATTTGCTTTACAAGTGGATTTTTCAAAATTACTTCACATGTTGATATTTTTTTTTCTATTTTAATGTAAAACACATTTTCGATAATGGATTTAATAAAGCATATTTATTAACGTTTAGATAATGAATTTCAAAGAAAAAAATTTAATTTCTAAAAATGCACTTAATTGAAATGCAATGTGTCGTCACATATCTGAATTCCCCCCCCCCCCCTCCCGTCACACCTTGACTTGCGTATCTGGTTAACGGACACGCCTTAACTATAAAAAAACTCAATTTATGAGCAATAAATGAAAGTATGAAATAAATATAATTTTCGGTGATTTAAAATTATGATAATCTGTTTTCAGAAAAGGTAACAGTGGAAAAGGACAATTATATGAAAAAAAAAAACGTTTATTCAAATTTTTAAGGGATATGAAATTTACTATAAATGCAAAATATTAACTCCTCCCCCCTCTCCCGCTGGCAAGTAAATCCTATACATGCACCATTAACTGAAGCAAATGCTCGAATGGAAGAAGAATAATATCTGCTACTATAATATAACAATTCAGATTATACTGGAGTTATTGCTCCATGGAAGAATGACATCGTGTGATAGAAACGCATTCGAGAGCAGAAAGATGAAGTAAGAAAGGCCTGCACCCGAAACTAAGTAGGTCAGAGGCAACAGGGCGAGTAGGCTTTAAAGCAGAACTCTACAACGTTTGAACTCAGTGTTATTGTCATTGTCATGAGATTGCTTATAACCAATACAACACTTGAACGTCTTCGAAACAAACATACAACCATAGCCCAGAAAATAACAATGCAGACAATTGCTAAAAAATACATTCGACTAGGGCTACCAATTCCAATGAGCTTCCGCAATAATTCAATAAGTAGTGAAGCCCAAAACTGTTGACCCATTTCCAAAGTAAAATCACCTCCGGTCGTGCAAATGGATATCCATTTAGAAATATATATCCACCCTTGCCCAGTACATAACACCGAGTATAGCTTTCTACTGACTTCAAACACAATGAAGGCTCGATGAAATCTGTAAGAAATTGCTATATCGGAAATATAAATAATTTTTTTAGGTGAACGAAAAGAAGAAAACTGCTGAAGAGACCCTCCTCTTTGATATAGTTTTTTTCTCGGCACTGCTTCATGCTTTCATTCACATACATTTATTAAGCTTTACATATAGCTCAAGATGGGTCCGTGAAGTTTTATTCATACGATCTCTCTCAGATGTTAAATTTTTCAAATGTATCAAGGACTTCTGGGACACCCTGTACAGTATATCAGTTATGATTATCAGAACTATAGAGCATGGGCATAAAGTAGTATCAGAAGCTGTCACGATCGAGATTTAAGATATCGTCGTGAATTGCTGTGTTGATATTACAATACCGACTACAATACAATCCAAACAATTTCTGTTTTTTGCCTTTTCTTTAAATTTAAACATACCATACTTTCAGTGCCTCTATCTCCTAAACGGTTGGATCAATTGAAAAAACACCAAGAATATTTATTTCTCAAATGATGCGTACAATCTGAAAATACTATTAAAAATAGAGTTTCCATTGCACATTTCAAAGTTGATTTCCATATTCGAAAATGTCGTCGACTTTTTTGTAAATGGAATACACATAAAAACCCCTCACAGAAAAGCACAATAATTCTTTCGTTGAAAGTACTCTTTCAGATTTGTATTTTAGAATTTGGCTATTGGTTTACTTTAGGTGAAACACACTGTATGTTGTGCGTCATCATGCTGTTACAACCACAAAAAGCTTCATTTAAGCTATCATGGGTTTCCTAAAGATAAATCTAGAAAAAAGGAATGGACTATAAATATACGGACCGATAAAAAAAATTTCCGACAACATGAAAGTATGCAGCAATCACTTCACACTTCATAACAACTTAAATAACTTGAAGAACTAATGCTAAGAATCTTAACCCTTGTCAGGAATTCAGCTAAAAAAAAAGTGATGATACTTTTTTAGAAATATTAAGGAAATGTTTAAACTGATTTGATACAGTATATCATTGGTAATCACATCTAATTTTATGTGAAATTCATTATAAAAGACCTTAAATTCATAATCATAGGAATTAGGTAAATATATTGTAAAATATCTAACGTAAGATATTGAGCTTCAAAGAATGCATGCTGTTATTTTGTGAATGATGTGTGCTGCAACCGCAGTGCATAATGATTTTCAATGTAGCATCAAAACAAAACATCGTTTATATTACGTGGTTAAATGTGCATAGTGACTACCATAACAGCAAAAAATATCATATGTTTATTTATGTTAAATTCACATATCCCGTGAAATATCAAAGTTTATGTAGGTATTTTTCGTGTATATGCCAATGAAGAAATTGAAGAAGTCATCAATTCCATCATAACGGTGTCATAGCTACTGCTCTAAGCACCTATGGCTTAAGATATAAAAGGATGATGAGAGGGATGATGGTAGTGATCCCTTGAAATAGGCGCCTATTTCAAGTGGCGCCTATGGCCGTAGCCACAGATTAATGATAAACACCATATGCCAAGCCATTGTTAAAAATGTTGTGTCTAAACCTAGCGATAAACTCAAACTCAACAAAATGGCTATTCATTGGGTATATCTGTGGTTTACCGCATACACCACTAGGTTTTGGTGCAACACTTTTTAACAATGGCTTGGCATATCTGTGTTTATCCCTAAAGTGTGCCAACACCGCCTCTATTCAAAGCCTGAGCGCGAAAACGTCATATATTGTTACATCACCTACGGTAGGGTATTGTTGATCATATTTCTACCAAAACAAGCCCGAAATTGTCCATGCCGTAGGTGATGTAACAATGTATGATTTTTCCGTGAGCAGACTTTCTCTCTAGGCGGTATTGCTACGGCACTGCATCACAGAACTTGATAGGTAAAAAATGAGGCGTGGTCACCACCCGACTTTCTTATACGAGGGTTGGGGCATAAGTCATGGCAACTATTTTTTTTCTTGTAGATATGTGAACGGATCACAAACGTATATGTGTCGTGTGGACGTTCTGCAGGCATAATGTGTATGCAGAACAACAGATGGCTCTGTGATAGCTGGTAGTAGCGCAGCGAGGGCTGTGAAATCAGTCAGTTGGTGAGTGTCGTGCGAGATGGAAGTAACCCGTGTTGAGCAGCGCGCTTACATCAAAATAGCCGTTCTCCGAGGGAGAAATGCGATGGAATGTCACAGTGAATTAGTGGAAGCCCTTGGGAATAATGCCCTACCATACCGTACAGTAGCACGGTGGGTAGGAAAGTTTCAGCAAGGACGTGTGTCAACCAGTGATGAGCCATATTGCCCTGTATACTACCGTAATAAATTAGTGTGTTACGATATTTCAGTGCTATTCATTGTCCACACATGTAGTTAGCACCTTCTCTTTTCGTCTGAATATGTCACATTTTCCAACCGGACTGATATCTTCAAGAAAAAAAATAGTTGCCATGACTTTTGCCCCAACCCTCGTACATAAATGACCTGGTTCAAATTCAGAAAAAAATTAAACAACTGTCTAAAAAATCTACTTCCGTTAGAAATTTTAAAAAAGTTTGTGAATAAAAGTTACTTCAAATTAGCTTCTAAACACTTTGGTATAGATTCCAAATTTGCCTATACCATCTTATTTCGCCTATACCATCTTATTTCGCAAAAAACTGGATTTTGACAAGAGTGAAACTGGTACTTCCGGTTGGAATTTTGAAAAATTTTCTTAACAAAGGTTGTTTATATTAGCTTCTAAACACTTTTGTATACTTCACAAATTTTCCTATACCGTCTCATTTCACCTGAATCAGCCAAAAACTGGATTTTGACGAGTAAAACTGGTACTTCTGGTTAGAATTTTGAAAAATTTTCTTAACAAAAGTTGTTTATAATTGAAATTAAAACACTTTTTACCCCATACAAAATTTTCATAAACGCAATGTTTAACGAGATATTTCAAAATTTATATTTTGGCGCTGGAGTAAACTGATACTTCCGGTTCACCGATTCCACTGGAAAACTAATCGGACCTCCAGAGGAAGATTATGATCTTAAGTTTAAAGTTTGGACTCGATAGCTTTAGACCTTGGACGCTATCGTGGACACACACACTGACACACACACAGACACACAGACATTTTCCAGAAATCTCATTTTCATAATCTAGGAACCCTAAAACGTGAAGATCAGTGAAATCTTCCTTTTCGGTCGAAATTTTTCGTGATCACAATACTTCCTTATACTATGTATAAGAAAGTAAAAAGTTATCAAAGAACACCAAAGAGCCACAGGCCACTATACAGCTGTTAGTTTAACAGTATTAGTGAAGTGAAAAAATTATGAACGTTCATGCTTCTAATCACAGAGAGACAGGGGTTAGCTGTTAGATAACCTAAAGTCGATGGTGGCGCGCCTCTGGTGTCGACTAAGAGTAACTTTCCGCCCCATGCCCTATTATCTCATAAATGAATATTGTTTATTAGGAGCTTTAGCATAAAAGCTACTTATAAGAATGCGCCCTTGGTCTGTACGTTTATCCGGCCGGCCGTCCGGCCATCCGCCGTTTGCACGATAACTTGAAAACGGATTAACTTTTTTAAATTCTGTTTTCAGAAATATGACCATCAAAGTCTTAGCTCGGTCGTATCAACTTTTCAGAATTTTTCGTAGACCCCTTCAAGTCGAATTCACGTGCTAAAACAGTGAGTGTAAAGAATACCAAGCTAATGGCATGTCATATAACAATCGATTTATCAAGAAGGAATACATTGTTACATTCTGTTCATCTTTTAAGCTTACTGACATCGGCGCGCACACGTGAAATCGCTTTGTCGACGCACGATTGCTCAAGTGCTCATAATCTATATTCAGTTGCGAAAGAATAGAGATAATTATTGGTTTTAAAGTGTCTTAACTCTGTACCCCTTCATAATTTCTACATTTTTTGAGGTAGAATGTTGAAATTCGGAATTTAGCTTCCTAGGGGCATGTCCATCTGCACTATTTAGTTTGGTATTGATTGGTACACTAGGGTCGGAATTACGGGGGTGGGATTGAGATAGGACAACATATCTATGTGCTATTTAGGTACGTAAAGGCGTGAAATTCGGTATCCAGATTTCTCTAGGCAAGATCTACAATACTATGAAGTTTAGGCCCAGGTGTTCTATTGGGGTCGGATTTGCGGGGGTGATAGTCACGTGGTCTTTAGAACTATGCCAACATATGGCTTGTGATATATCATACGTTCGGAAATGATAAGAAAGGAAAGAAAATACGAGCTTTTTTACATTTTCTACATATTACGTTCGAGAAAATTAATTTTTGATTAAAAAATTTGGGGAGAGGTAAAAAGTGCAGATAAAGGGGTAAAAATAGATGACTTCAGGATCTTGCTACTTGCCTTACCCTACTCGGGGGGAGGGGAGGGGGATTAATTTTTTTAATAAATGTATAAATGTATTTCTCCTTCAGTGCTAAAGCTCCTCCTTGGAATGTTTACAAGATTTTATTCATTTATAGGAACATATTTTCGAATGATTCTCCTTACTTTATAATTCTATTTATTAGTTACGTTTATGCACCTTTAACAATTGCAATTTACAGCTTCCTCGTCTGCTGATCATTTTCATTTAGACTTGTTTTACCTATCCTACGACAAGTTTCGCCTTCGTCAGGAATTGGCCTCTTCTCTATATATACAGCCTGTCTAAGAAAAGAGTGTGCGCTATAACTTTAAAAATGTTTATTTCCGGGATATGAGAAGATAAACTCCAGTTAGAACTATATACTATCTAGCCAAAAGTAATCGGACACTTTCGATTTTAGACGTTTTGTCAAATATCTAGAAAAATACTTAACGAATTATCCTGAAACTTCAGGGATGTAAAGAGCATCTTACACCTTATATATTTCAGCGAAGGTTTTGACCCGACGACAAACAGAGGTCCAGCAACAAAGTGAACCAAAACAATTATGTTTGGAATCACCCTGTAAAAAATAATGCTTGAAATGCGTTGTAGCTGTAGCATATGCTTATGCTTGTCTGTGTTCATTTGTATGAGAATAGCAGATATATTCATGGGGATATAAAGGCTTCTTTAAAAAGTCTAAATATTTTCGTAAATATTTTATTTATAGCATGCAGGATTTTCAACCCAATTCAATACCATTTTCAGGAAACTTGACAAACTACAATAAAGACAACAGCCTGCAATCAGAATATAAAAATATTAAATATTTGATGAAATATGAACATTTTTACTAAATAATGTTCAACTGCGCATGCTCAAGCGTTACCAAATTGTCTTTTGCATAATTTATTAGCTACTCTTATATAAAGCCCAAGCAAATATCGTGAAAATTCAGAAAGATATCGTCGATAGAATGAGTTGAATTTCAGTTGCTCTCCGAAGGAGAAGTAGTTGATACTGGCGTCCGATCCAAATATAAAAATTTGGAGAAAACCCCTTATCGTTTTATTTTGGGCACATATTTCGTCAAATATTTAATATTTTTCTATTCTGATTGCAGGGTGTTGTCTCTACTGTAGTTTGACAAGTTTCCTGAAAATGGCATTGAATTATGTTGAAAATCCTGCCAGTTAAAAAAAATTAGGAAAACATTTCGACTTTCTTAAAGAAACCTTTATATCTCCATGACTATACGTGCTATTCTCATACAAACGAACACAGATAAGTAAAAGAAGCCTCATAAGCATATGCTACAGCTACAATGCATTGCAAGCATTATTTTTTACAGGGTGATCCCAAACATTATTTTTTTTTTCAATTCGTTACTGGTCCCCTACTTGCCTTCGGACAAAACCTTCGGTGAAATATATGATGTGTAACATGCTCTTTACTCCTCTGAAGTTTCAGGATAATTCGTCAAGTATTTTTCTAGATATTCGACAAAACGTCTAAAATCGAAAGTGACCGATTACTTTTGGGTAGATAGTGTATATGCACATTAGTAAATGTTTCAATCGCCGTCGTTGTTAATAATGGCTTAACATCTCCGGGGCATGCTTTTTACTAAGCTGACACCAAATTCTAGAAGTAAAGACTTCCGAACCTATCGAATTTGTCGAGACAACTGATTCAAACTCTAGATGCGTTTCCTGCAAAGCTTATTCTTCATGTAAACCCATGCATTTACTATAAGGTTGATAGCAGGTGCCTGAGATGGCCAATCTAGCCATGCAATGTCATGTTGTACCTTCCATTGCGTACCTTCCACTACGATGTTTCGGGTCACTGTCCTCTTGAAGAATGCAATTTGTATTTGCCCTTCCGTACAACCTTCGAACAGATGGTTTCAGACACTTTTTTGTAGAATTGGGACATTTTTGAGCGTTCAGGTTTCCAGTAAAAATGCGCAAATTCCCAAATCCATTTTTTGAGAACATCTCCAGACATGGACCTTTACAGGGTGATTAATTGTAAGGTGCAAAGTATTGTTTGTGTGGGATGACCATGCTCGACGTGGGGAATTACGTGACCAAAATGACGATTCATCCGAGTAATCGACATTGCATCACGATCCATATTTTCCTGTGCCCATTGGAGACGTTTCTTCAAATGGTTTTGAAATCGGAGAGCTTTTTCACCGTACTCCGCCATTTTATGTTTTCTCCCGCCAACGATTTCTTATTGTCCCCATAGACAACTTAGTACCTTTACGTTTCTGTTTTTTCTGTTCTTTTCGTAAGATAATTTTTGGATTCTTCATGAATATCTCTATGACCTCCTTGCCTTGTTGTTTAGTGCTCTTTCTCGTTACGCCTTGTTCCGGTAGATCATCAGCATTTTTGTCGTCTTCAAAGCACTTCATTCACTTCCTTATAAATGTCGTTGATTTTTTTGATGTAATTTACAGCGGTTACTTTCGACATTTTTGGACCTTTCGCATGTGAACACAAGAAAACTGCTTCGAATAGTTTCGAATATTTCGTACTGATGCTGTTTCACAGTTCTACCAGAGTCAATAGAGCTGGTAACGTAGCCAACGAGAAAGACCGGCCCCGGCCCACAATCCAACGAAAAAAACGAAAACAAATTTTGATTGTTAAAATCCAAGATGGAAACAATGAACGTTGCATTGTTACTCGGACTACTATGGTCAGGTGACTTTTCCGCGCCAGGACCTGTCTTTCTCGTTGGTTACGCTGATAACTAGGCCAACGAGATAACAAGGCCTGGAAGCGGAAAAGTCACCTGACCATCGGGATGCTAGCAACAATCTAACCGTCACTGTTTCCAACAAACGGAAAAAAACACTGATTATTAACATCCAAGATTGAGACAATGAAGGTTGGATTGTTGCTAGTACCCCGATGGCCAGATGACTTTTCCGCTCCCAGGCCTTGTTATCTCGCAAGCTTGGGCTGGTACGTGACTACTTCTGGCCCGTTGCCTAGCGATTCCAAACATTAGATTTAACCATGTGGTATAAGGCGATTAAAAATAAAGCGAAGCTAAACCTAATGTTTGGAATCGCTAAGCAATGGGCCAGTAACTGACATCATACATACCAGCTCGAGGCCAACGAGAGATAGGGCAGGGCACCCAAAAGTCACCTGACCATCAGGATCCGAGCAACAATCCATCCTTCATTGTTTCCAATAAAGGTTAAAAACAGTGATTGTTAAAACCCGAAATGAAATTTGTATTCAACAATGTCTTGAGCAATAGCAAGAGCATATGGCTCTATAGAAGATATGGTCTTGAACTAGTAACTCGAGGCCAACGAGAGACAGGCCAGGGCACTCAAAAGTCACATGATCATCGGGGTCCGGCCAACAATTCATCCTTCATTGTCTCCATCTTGGATTTTAACAATCAGTAATTTTTCGTTTGTTGGAAACAATGAAGGATGGATTGTGCCCGGACCCCGATGATCATGTGACTTTTGAGTGCCCTGGCCTGTCTCTCGTTGGCCTCGTCGTAACTTCCACAATGCTACTAATCTTTAACAATGGTTAAAAATCGTTAATAATGTAAACACTTTTGCCATACTAGTGCCAGCCGTTAAGTGTGAATAATAGCAGACAGTTAATCTCGGACACTGCCTACTTGATACTAACTGCCTGTCCGCTGAGACTAAAACGTGTCTTGTAGTATCGTAAATAGTAAATAGCCAGTAGTATCGTAAATAAACGTTAGAGAGCGCCACGTTTTCTACCTATACCTACATAAAACTGTTTATATTTTTATAGTAAATATACAAGGGTTGATCAAATGAAAAGGTACGAAACGACAGTGTCGGTGTAAATGAATACTTTATTCAAAGTATCCTCCATTGGCCTGAGCACATCGATCCCATTGATGAACGTGCCGAAGGATTCCTTTTTCCCAGAATTCCTTTGGCCGTGATGAGACCCAGTCCCGTACAGCGTCCTTGAGTTCATCAACCGAGGTGAAGAGCTTGCCTTTCAGATGCTTCTTCAGTGGACCACGCAAGTTATAGCGCACACTCTTTTCTTAGCCAGACTGTATTTACACTTAATGCACCTTGTACATTGTTATTTGTCTTAGTACATTTCACCATATACACTGCTTTGCAATGAAATTGCTCCACCTACAAGGAGTCATCCGAATGAGCCAAAAGTAGGTATACAGCAAGAGATACATCTGAACACACTTTTATTACGTTATGGAGCCAAGACGTGCACTCGTTTGTACAGGGTGTCCCAACGGAAAGCGGCATCAGCAGGTTGTGGCACCACCTCTAGCGGCGATGCATTGTTCCAGACGCAGGTGTAGGTGATCAAACAGGTGGCGAATGTCATCTTCGGGTACGTCTTCCCAGGCCTGGTGAACCTCCTGTGTCAGATCATGAAGATTCCGGGGTGATCGTAAACGACGTCCCACCATGTACCACTCGTGCTCAATTGGCGATATGTCTGGGGACCTCGCGGGCTATGGCAGGTAGTAGACATCATGCAGACATGCCATGCTCATGTTTACCGTGTGCGGTCTGGCATTATCCTGCTGATAGACTGCGCCGGGTATGGTGTGCAGAAAGGGCAGTAATACGGGGCTGCAGAATCTGTGACGTACCGTGCTGCTGTCAGGGTGCCTTGGATGGTAACTAAAGGCGTTCTTGTATCGTAGCTGATGGCACCCCAGACCATGATCTCGGGTGTTGGTCCACGATGGCGATACTGGATGTATTGTTCATTGGCACGTTCCAATGGTCAGCACCACACCGTCCGCGTCTATCGTCGGTGTCCAAACAAAAGCGGAATTCGTCGCTGAAGACCACCGGGCGCCATTCCATTCACGACACCATTGAAGTCGTATCAAACGGCCAAATTTAGGGCTTATTATTGGTAGAAATTACGGTCTATAGATATTCATGGTCATCGAGCTTCGGCCATTTTCCATTGTTTCGAGAAGCTAAGGAAAACAGATCGCGCCAGTTGCAGCATAGATCGCACTATTCCCGACCGCAACCTGCGATAGAGATTTTCATTGAAACTGAATACGAAAGTAAAGTTTCTGTCTGCCGATAGGGTGGCGCTGCAGGCGCAGTTGGGCAGATTGTACATACAGCGCCACTTTTCAATAGAAGCTCGATGACCATGAATATCTATAGACCGTGGTAGAAATACAATTAATAATAGCCGCTTTTGTGTAATGTAACAATCTATCACGTTTCTGTGCGCAGGCCTTCTGTCTAGGTGGTGTTGGCGGTGCTCAAGTGTCAAAGGAAGACATAACAATGAACGCCCTGGCAGACATTGTCGCGGCGTGTAACTGGCGTGCTATTGTCGCTATTGACATTGAAGCAGCACCGGGAATAGTGATGTTGTCGCGCAGTTGCCGCAGGGTGATGGTTCTGTCCGCTAGAGCTGTTCGCAGTATCCGCTTATCGGTATAAGCTGACGTGCTTTTACGGGCCCCAGAGCCTGGTCTTCAAGCATGTGTGCCTTTCTCTCGCCATTACTTCCAACATCGGCCTACCGTCCGTGCATCCAACCTCGGGGAGGCCAATAATCCGACCTCGTTCAAAGTCCGTTAATTGCGTGAACGGTTGTTGTTGTCGCCGTCGCGGCATTGAGACCGTTGTACGGATTACAGTACTGTACGTTCACGAGGCAATTACTTCCTCCCTACTTCAAGGAACGTCTCGCACAGGTTTCAACTGATGAGCCTATACAGGTACCCGGACACCCTGTATCAACCCAAATGGTCATGTCCCGTGAGCATGCATCTAATCGTTTGCTAGTCGGAGGTAGAAGAATCCCCCCACTAAATATGGATAAGGTCGGATAACTCCTTGTTGGTGGGGCAATTTCATTGCAAAGCAGTGTATATATGTATTGATTGAGTTAGTTCTTCAACTGATCGCCAGAATCGTCTTCAGTCATATTTTAAATTAAATAAAGAAATTAAAGTGTTTTTACGTATAAAAAAAACAGCCAGTAGAGGAATATTATTTAATGACTTAGCAATCCGATTATTAACGTACATGAAACCGTTGTTCCCAATAAAGTAAGTAATTGGTTGGTACTTTTCTTTAGCTATCTCAATAAATTCGACAAAGTTCAGTAATTTAGGGGTTTGAGAAATATGGAGAATGTTAATTAGCTTGGAATCATATTTATGATTAAACTTACTAGGGAACCATGCGAACTTGTACCTCACAGTTTTACACCGAACTGAAATATGTTACTCACCTAATGCTACTATTGAGTAGAAACCGCGATATTCAAAATAAACCGCGAAAATGAAAAAAAAATTGAGCGCACCTAGCCGTAGACTTTGTATGGCTATGAAGACTTAGTACAGGTCGAACCTCGATGCAACGAACTTCATTATAACGAAAATTTCATTACTACTAAAAAAAATTTTGGCCCCTGCCATATGTAACTAAAATAATGCTTATTTTACTTCATTATAACGAATTTCAATATAGCGAATATTTCAGTAGAACGAAAGAATATTTCGGTCCCACGGGCAGTTTTATTAGATTTAGAACGAATCTAAATTTAGATTTTTTTTTTGGTAGTCTGCAGATGCAGTACTTTCCTTTGCCCATCCGGGCTCTTTAGAAGGAGAGAGACGCGACGCCAAGAAAAAGGCGATGCCAAGAAAGACGCTGACGGAGAAAGGTCGAGTATTAGAGAACAGAGAACTTTTGAATTTTCAGTCGTGAATTGAGCAGAGTTGTGACCAGAGTTGTGATTGCGATGTATTTTTTTTGTGTATTCATTTGTGACTTGGAGTTGAACTTTGTACCATCAGTGCGTACAGTCGTTGCACAGAACTCTGAGAAACATTACAGTCAAATCTGTTCTGCAACGGAAACAAAACAAAAACGCCGACATATTACTCTTGGTGAAAATTGCAGATGATCGAGCAAGTAGATGGCGAGGGAAAAAAAGGAGAAGTTGCTAAAAATTTCGGCATAGCTCCTTCAACATTAAGTACAATTTTAAAAGAATGGGACAAAATTGAGACGCTTGCCAAGTGTCATGGATAAAAGAGTATTGCGCAGTGGAAGTTTAAGCATACTAATAATAGACAACAGAGTATATCTTTTGGCATAGGTTATTTATTGAATTTAAATAAATTAATGAAATTGATTCAATTATACATTTAAGAAAATGAAACGGGCACGATCTTGCTTACACGCAAGAAGCGTCTAGGGCCTTGGGCCTTGCCTGAACGGAATGGACACTTCCGTTTAACAATCGACCAACAAGAAGAGTGATTTACAATTTAAACGGACCTCTTGTCGAGCTCTAAAATTAGGCGACGACAAGCGCGACCAATAACAGGTCTTGGTCCATCCAAGGAACGAACCTCAGATTTACAGTGAATATGGAAACAAAACTTGATCCAAATATTCGCATATAAAGATAAGGGGGCACCACAAATAGACCCCTTATGGTGCTTAACACGAAACTCCTGTCATCATCCAGACGAAATGAGCTGGGATGACCGAGACTACAGCGGACGTAGCAACCGACTGGGGCATCTATCGTCTTGGTTCGCTTGCGCCAAGTCCGGAATCTTCTACGAAGAATTGGACGTTACCTTCGCTGCACCGTAGAGAAAACGGCGACGCCTCGCGTTAATAATGGGCTTGAAGCCGTTGATAACTAAATAAATAGTTAAAAGAGAAGCGAATTAGAACGTTACTAAACGTTGCGCAATGTGCAAAAAAGAAAATGTTTGCCAAACGCGCGCGTTGCTTAAATGGCTTATGTGAGTCGATGCGTTCAGAGAGAGAAAGAAAAAATCTCCTAGAGAACTCAGCTGTCGCAAATCCGACGCTTCCAAATCCGCCGCGACGACCAACGTCTTTGTAGCGAAGTCGGTGAGGGGCTCTGCGATGAGTCGAGGGACTCTCCTGTGATTCCCGGCGAAAGAACGGACGTTCCACCAGCCACGGGTTCCTCGTTCGGCGTCATTCCTGGCTCATTCACTTCTGAGGGAAAAGTCCTCGACCGCTGGGCTTCCTGGGCCGTCGCTGCTATATTCATGGAACACAAACAACGTCTTAATAAAAGTACATGAATGTGCGCACTCGCTTTAGACTGCAGGGGCGATCTCTTTCGAAACTCCTCGCCCTCAGGGCAAATTATTCAAAAACTCCGGCCGTTCTTTCTCCTCGGCCGTATTTTTCTGAGGCGTAGTTGTACGCCCTCGCTTTAACGAACTGGAGCGATTTCCTCGTGTCCTCCTCGCTCGATTTCCAGCTCTGTCTCCTCGATCTAAATTCTCCCGCTCCGCCCCTTTACTCTCGCGCACCTTTTTGCGCATCTTCCGCTTTTTGCCTTTATGACGCTTGCGCTTAGGACTTTGTCCTGAAAGATTATTTACGTTGTGGTTGTTAACAACCGATGGCGTTACTGTACATCCAAGCTTGCTCCTCGATTGTGATGAGCGATCAGGAGCCCTGGGCAAAACATCAGTCACCAAACTTGGTGAAACCAAGAAGGAAATCGGTCCATAACGTGAGAGAATAAGATGTGCAAATTAGGAAGATGTTGAAAAAGCTGTTTTTCAATGGTTTCAAGAAGTAAAATTCAGAAATATTCCAGTAAGTGGTCCCCTTGTTCAAGAAAAGCCTTTGCATCTGCCCTTGGGCATGTGGATTTCAAAGTAAGTTCAGGATGGCTCTATAGATTTAATGCACGTTATGGTGTTTCATCGAAAGCAATTTGTGGAGAAGAAAATTCTGTGTCAATGGATCAAGTGAACACGTGGGGAACAGGACGCATAAAAGAAACCATAAAAGACTTTGATGCATACAACATTTTCAACGCAGACGAAACTGGCATCTTCTAGCATTTGCTGCCACATCATACGCTGGCTGTAAAAGACAAGTGCTGCAAAGGAGGTAAAAAATCAAAGCAAAGATTGACTGCACTGTTATGTTGTAACGCATCGGGAACTGAAAAATTGAAACCCCTACTCATCGGAAAATCAGCGATACCTAGATGTTTTAAAAACGTGCATTCATTGCCTGGTGAATATCGTGCGAATAAACGCGCATGGATGACTCCGGACATTTTTGCTGAATGGCTCAATAAACTTGATGCAAAAATGAAAAGTTAAAATCGCAAAATCTTGCTGTTAGTCGACAATTGCTCCGCTCACAATGCACTACCACAATTAAGAAACGTTTGTGTTGAGTTTCCCCCCACCGAATTGTTGCAGCCACTAGATTTGGGTATTATCCATGCTGTTAAGGTGGTTTATAGAAGTCGATTATACAACAACTTCTAATGAACATTCCTTTTGATGAGTCGTTGCCTTTAATTGACGTGAAGTAGGCTATTGATTTGATTGCTGCATCCTGGCACTTAGTAAAGGAAGAAACAATATCGAAATGTTAGAAAAAAGCTGGATTTTTGAATCATTGCGCAGATACTGACCATGCTGCATTAGACAATGATAATTTGCTGATAATCCTGAAGCACAATCTTTGTGGAAATCAATTCAAGAAGCTGGACACATTGATGAAGCTGTCGATTTTTGAACTACATCAACGTTGATCAGGACGTACTTAAGTGCAGTGAAATCACTGATGCTGACATTACTGCAACTGTGTCTAATGCACCCCCAGAGGAAGAAGATGATGAGGAAGAGGCAGACATACAAAATGGAGCGATTGACCAGCCACGCATTACCACAAAAGAAGCAAGTGAATATTTTTCTAAATTAAAAGAATTTGTAACTAGTCGGGAAAATGTTCCTCAAACTATATCTGAAAACATGCATGCACTAGAAGAGTTCTTGTTAAAAGAAAATACTAATAATTTTGTTCAATCAAAAATTACAAACTTTTTTAAGCACCAGTGTGTACTTTTGTTAATTTGTATAAACTACATATTTATTTGTGTTTTAAATTCTACTGTACAGTTATTAAAAATTAAACAGGCCGATAAATTAATGTTTTCATTAAAACGAAATTTCATTATAACAAATTAGTTTAAGCACCCCCTACAATTTCGTTATAACGAGGTTCGACTTGTATGGCGAAATGTGCTCATTTCTTTTCGTTTTCACGATTTATTTTGAGTATCGCGATTTCTTATTTTGCAAGCGTCAATAGTAGCATTAAATGGGCAACATATTTGAATTTTGGGCGTATGAAACTGTGAGGTACAAGTTCGTATGGTTCCCTAGTTAGTACACTGCTTTGCAACGAAATTGCCCCACCAACAAGGAGTTATCCGACCTTATTCATATTTCATGGGCGGGGGGGGGGGGTTCGTCTACCTCCGACTAGTAAACGATTAGATGCATGCTCACGGGACATGCGTTGATACAGGGTGTCCGGGTGCCTGTATAGGCTCATCAGTTGACACCTGTGCGAGACGTTCCATGTAGTAGGGAGGAAACAACTGCCTCGTGAACGTAGAGTATTGTAATCCGCACAACGATCTCAATGCCGCGATGACGACAACGACAACCGTTCACGCAATTAACGGAGTTTGAACGAAGTCGAATTATTGGCCTCTCCGAGGCTGGATGCTCAACCAGACGGTTTGCTGTCCATGTGTCACCATGTTGGAGGCAATGCGAGAGGAAGGCACACATGCCAGAAGACCAAACTCTGGAGCCCTGGAGAAGCACGTCAGCTCGTACCGATAAACGAATACTGCGAACAGCGAGAGTGGACAGAATCATCACCCTGCGGCAACTACGCGACAACATCACTATTCCCGGTACTGCTCCAGTGTCAATGGCGACAATAGCACGCCGGTTACACGCCGTGACAATGTCTGCCAGGCGTACATCGTTGTGTCTTCCTTTGACATCTGAGCACCGCACGATACGACTGCAATGGTGTCGTGAACGAGTGGGCTGGCGAATGGAATGACGCCCGGTGATCTTCAGCGACGAATCCCGCTTTTGTTTGGACACCGACGACAGATGCGGACGAGTGTGGCGCAGACCATTGGAACGTGCCAATGAACAATGCATCCGTTATCGCTATCGTGGACCAACACCCGCGATGATGGTCTGGGTTGCCATCGGCTACGATACCAGAACGCCTTTAGTCACCATCCAAGGCATACTGACAACAGCACGGTACGTCACAGAGATTCTGCAGCCCGTATTACTGCCCTTTCTGCAACCATACCTGGCGCAGTCTTTCAGCAGGATAATGCCAGACTGTACACGGCAAACATGAGCAAAGCATGTCTGCATATGTCAACTGTCTGCCATGGCCCGCGAGGTCCCCAGACCTATCGCCAATTGAGCACGCGTGGGACCTAGTGGGACGTCGTTTACGATCACCCCGGAATCTCCATGAACTGACACAGCAGGTTCACCAGGCCTTTGCAGACGTACCCCAAACTGACATTCGCCACCTGTAAGATCACCTACACCTACGGCTGGTACAATGCATCGCCGCTAGAGGTGGTGCCACAACCTACTGATGCCGCTTTCCGTTGGGACAGCCTGTACAAACGAGTGCATGTCTTGGCTCCATAAGGTAGTAAAGGTGTGCTCAGATGTATCTCTTGCTGCATGCCTACTTTTGGCTCATTCGGATAACTCCTTGTGGGTGGGGCAATTTCATTGCAAAGCAGTGTATATCTTCCGCTTAGCTGGAGGCTTCCATATTCGCACTTTTCACATAAGATGTGTTTTTTTCTGCATTGATATATTAATCTTCGACTAATAAGCAGTTATCACAAGTTGCAAAAAAAATCTCATCTATTTCAGAGCTTTCACCATTTTATACCTTTTCTTTAACTTCGTCAATAAAATTTTTAGAGAATATTTAGAGCACAAAGGATATGCCCCTTCTAGATAATGACGGAATGTCCATCTATTAAAATTTCGTTTCTTACATATTTCAATCAAACAGGATGCCTTTTATCATAAAACATACACCTTTAAACAGAAAGTTAGCCCATGTATAATGAGGCTACTTGTTGTATATTTTGTGGTTGGTTTTATTATAAATGAATATATACAGATATATAAATGATAAAAGAATTAATTTAACAGTTTATATCGTGGACCGCGGGCCCGGTTAGAAGCACCGCTTCGCACACTGTTCATTTTCTGTCTGTCTCTGAGGAAGGGGTCACTCCATCTGAATAAAAATGACCCATCCCTTACTCTAAGGTCATCACCCTCTCTCTATTGGCGGTGTACGCATAACACTCACACTACTCAAGTTAATTCTGCGTGTAGGAAAAAAGTCATACAAATACTAAAAAATATTACCATAGCAAATCTTATTACTAAATTCTATGCGTAGATTTCACTCAGTTTCCTATCTGAAACTGAGAATCCTTCAGATAATTTTTTAGAGAATTAGAGAATTTGAACCCTGTTTGAATCTTAGGGAATTTTGTTAATTGCTTTAACTGTTTGTTATAGGTAAACACTAAATAATTATTTATATCCTTCTTTACTTCCAGGTACTGATGGTTTCAATGTTAATTTTCCTATGGATCTTCATTACTAATTTACCATTAAATTCAACAACATTTCTAATTTTATTTAGCTCCACTTTTCTTTTTTTCTTCGGTTAAGGATATTTTATGCCGTCTCACTGGAGGAAATGCAGCGAATTTGTGTGAAAAATAGTGAAAAACGTTACTGTATAAAAAGGAGGGGACACAATTGTTTATCGGTTACATGCCAGTTAACAATTGTTCTTTTTGACGATAAATTATGATGTCTAAAATTCTTATCGTGTAAATAAGTTTGTCTTCCTTTATCCATTGTAACATGTTGAAGATTATGATGACATTGCCCTAGAAATGAACATACGTGCCAGAATTAATGAAAATATTTTTTGTGGAAAAATAATTTATTTTCTCTATTCAAAGTAGTGCAGTCTCTGATGTTCCTCTTTACTTTCTTCTGCTGTCATTTTTTTGCTTTTAACATTTAACGGTTTCTATTCGCAATGGCGAGTTTCTCAAGTATCACTAAAGAATGAAAAAAGTTGAAATAATTTTAATGAATAATTTTAAAAAATTCTTTGTTTTTCTAAATTAATGCGCTCCCTGTACTTCTCAAAATTTAATTTCAATAACCAAACTTGATTATGCGAATAAGGAACACTAGTGGTTTGATTAAATGAGCGTGGTTTAATGCATATTCGTTATCTACGAGAGAAAGTCTGTAAGTAAGTTACAAATAAATATAGAAATGAAACAAATAAGAGTATTGACTTGAAAACTACTTTTATTTCTCGACATAATCTCCCTGGACAATGAGGCATTTGTCCCATCGTTTCACAAGCCCCTCAAAATCAGCAGTATAAAATTCTTTGGGATTCAGTCTGAATCAGACGGTGAATCCTTTTGTACAGCTTGAAGCCGAATAAATGGAAGTCGCGTGGATCAAGGTAAGGGCTATACGGAGGATGCTCGAAAACTTCCCAGTTGAACTTTCGCAGCATCTCATTGTCTTGCTTGCAATATGAGGATGTGTGTTATCATGCAATAACAACAGGCCTTTGATGAGGAGTCCTGGTCGCTTCCGTCGAATGGCATTACAAAGTTTCATGAGGATGTTACATTAGGAGTTGGCATTTACAGTTTACTCTCGCTGCCAGAAAGCGGTAAGCAATATGCCCTAGTGATCCGTTTGACTGTTGGAAGTTTTCCTACTTCCCGACTCCTTGGAAGCAATCTATCGTTTTAAGTATCCCCAAGCAGGGACAAAATCCTGCAAATCCCGCGAGCTACCGATCTATCAGCCTACTCCCGTCGATGTCTAAAGTATTGGAGAAAACGATCCTCACCAGGTTCAAAGACCACTATCTCACCAATGGTCTAGTTCGGAAAAAGCAGTTCTGCTTTCGTGCCGCCCATTCGTGTCTGATGCTGATATAGGGGCTCGTTGAAGATCTGAGCAGCCCCCACTGAACCTTTCCAGGTAGAGTGGCGTGGTTTTTCTCGATGTCAGTAAAGCTTTCGACCATGTGTTCCCACCGACATGGTGAAATCCTTCCTTACCACCAGGTCCTATAAGTTAAAGTTGGCGAAAATTATCCACGCCTCGTAAGGTAAAGAGCGGTGTCCCACAAGGTTCTGTCCTCGGGCCCGCTCTGTTTAATTGTTTTGTGCACGATTTCCCAAAATCCGAAAAATGTAATTTATATTTCTGTGCTGATGACACTGCTCTTCAGTCGTCTGCAGAACACCTTGAAAAAATTTGAAGATTGGTTCAATTGCTGGTAACTGAACCCTTAACTCGGAAAATGCAAAGCTGTGTACTTCAACAAAAATCTTAAGCGTCCCCCGGATTCTCTTGTTCTATTCAATAAGAAACTCGAATGGGTCGACAACTACAAGTACAGTCAACCATTGACAACAAGACCCCTGAAGTGGCCAGTCCATTGTAATGAAATTTGATTGCAGACTCGAGTGCAAATGGAATACATTGCCGTCTAAAAATGCAACATAAGAAAGGAGTGGGTTAATTTTAATGAAATTACACAAGATCATATTGTGGGTGGCATACAACTTACGGCTTAAATTTCCGTACGATATGTGCACAGGATCCTGGTACAGGGTGTCTCTAAAATCTCATCACTGATATTCGGTGGCGACTTTTTTTTGGTTCTACAACTAAGCATGCTTCATTACCCCATTACGAAAAATACCGAAGTCTCTGTGTGGTGGGGGAGGGGACGACGACGATGGAACACCTGACGAAGAATTCTCTACGGAAAGGACGCCGAACGTCCTGAGAGGTTTATTCTAGATTAAATGGGGGAATCTGAGACTGAATTTGGAGTCTGTGCTTCGCTGAGATGATCTCATCTAAAATAACGAGCCACGAGCTCAGTACTATAAGGACGAAGGACGGATTCTCGAACAGGTAAGTCATTTCCGTCTTCTGTGCTATAGGTAATCGGTGCAATATTCAAATTTAGTCGTCTACGGGAATCATATCTCATCGTAATTTACAACTTTGATTTGCATAATTGAGAATGCGTCCAATATACAGAGGTTGAGTCAAAACTAGTGGCCGACTCGGGA
Source organism: Rhysida immarginata (assembly GCA_023313115.1). NCBI lineage: Eukaryota > Metazoa > Arthropoda > Chilopoda > Scolopendromorpha > Scolopendridae > Rhysida > Rhysida immarginata. The sequence continues at coordinate 211,050 of JAHWFO010052591.1, read as the reverse complement.
GGGGGGGGGGTAGAGTTTGACGAATTCTGGGCGAAGACCATTACCACAAGGGTATATCGCAATTTATTAGGAGAAAAGAGTCGAAAGAAACGTCAGTACGAATTTGAATTCCATAGACATTGTGCCACCTGCGTCAGCCAATGTAAAAATATGGCAGAAAAATTGGCGGGCTCCTTCGTCACTATTGGAAATAGGGGACCAGTGCGCGAGCAGCAGCCGCCGAAATTTGCAGGGTGGAAGGTCAGGTTGTGATCAATGAACGGACAGCACGACGGTGGTTCTCCCGCTTTTCGTCTGGAGACATGGGCCTGGAAGATGCGCCAAAGGAGCGGAAGACCCAAAGAAGTGGATGACGCAGCCCTACGGCAACAAGTGGAAGCCGACCCAGGCAGCACCACCCGTTGACCAGCGGCGGACATCGGGACATTACAATCGAGTGTGGTTCAACATCTGCACGCCATGGAAAAGGTCAACAGGAGCTGCCGAGTTGTGCCCCACGAGCTGACTCCCACACAAGCACAACAACGGGTGAAGGTGTGTCGTCAACTGATGGAAAAAATCGAAGTTCTGCCACATCCAGCATGTAGCCCCGACCTGGCACCTTCCGACTACCATCTCTTCAGGTCCATGGCGCACTTCCTGCATGACTTTTTCGCCCAGAAACCGGAGGAGTGGTTTCGCGAGGGCATCCGCCAACTGGCTGATCGTTGGATGAAGACCATCGAGCATGATGGACTCTACTTTGAAGATTAGCAATGAGTGGTTCCTGTCTGGTGCCCATTTAAAAGTTTGCGCGGTGATCGGCCACTATTTTTGACTCAACCTCTGTAGAGTTCCTTAAGCACAATACCGTGTCTCGAAAAAGGTAAGGTCGGGCTATTTTCTATTAATTAGGATATCATCCAGGTCATGCATAACGATGCGATTTTAAAAAGCTCGTGCAAGGAACGTCAGGTAAGAGTGGGACCGGGAAGATAATGGGGGCGGGGGAATTTAGACAGAAAAGTGGGCATCGTTAGCATGGGAAGGGACTCCCCGCCCGTTATCTGCCGGCTTCTAGGTGTGACTTGCTTCTCACTCTCATGGCTGGAACAGGTCAGTAATCCCCATCGAAGGAGAGGTCGTCTGTCGCAGTGATCATCATTTGGGACATCTCATCTATTGGAACAGGTGTAGCTCGTTGATTCGACCGGGTTCAGGAGTGGGGGGCGGATTCACGTCTCATGGATAGCGGTCGTCTTGGTTGATTTGGGGAGATGCCCCTGCCCTTCTAGTCCAGGGAAACATAAGGCAGACACATGGAGGGAAGGATAAACCTCTATAGAGAAACCTTACGTTACAACGACGGTGAAATTTCAATCACCAAAACTATTCTGCCCAAGCAAAGTTGAATCTTACAGAAGGGTATCAAACGATACAATGAATGACTCACCTTTTACTATAAATATAACGCCATCCCTAACAATATGGGTGGTCTAACAACAACAGTTATGGCAGTTTTCTCCCTTTTTCCCTTTATTTATTTATTTATTTTAATGAAACATTACCTCCTAAAGACGTGTGCAGAAGTAAGAAAAATTGGTAATTATTACAACACTGACAGTGGTTCCAATAAGAAAGTAATAATGATGAGATATTATGCAGATGTCTCTGAATCAATTGTATAATAATTGTGGGTTTATTAATCTGCTGAACATAGTATAATAATGAAAAATCAATAAACATAAATAAAAAGAAACTAAAAAGAGAAGAAAGACGAGATCTTTCGTCCTGGCCGCAGGACATCTTCAGGTCATCTGGCTTGGTTTAAAGTTTAAGGAAAGGGCCCTTAAATGAGCTGGACCGCATATGTAGACGGGTTCAGCATGACCGTTGTGACGTTAGGAATATAATTATAAACAGGCCTACCTTTGATACTCGAGGATCATTGGTCCTGTCAAGTCATGATAATATTTGAGCGTAGAGTTTTCTTGTAGCTCTGTAAGGAGGGTTGGACTTCTGAGTTGAGACGATCAGGAAAGGCCAGGGCAGCATTCTTTGCTGCTCTGTCTGCTGCCTCATTGCCGGGTATTCCTATGTAGGCTTTCACCCAGACCAATGAAATTTCGAAGCGCTGCCTCACCTTGGATAATATTTGCTGACAATAATCAACAGAGCGGACTCAGAGCCTGAGAGGATAATACGGCCGTGGCCTACCCCCTTGAATTCTGCCAGCCACACAAGAGCTTCAGAGATGGCTTGCACTTCAGCCTGGAAGACAGAACAGCTGGGCTGAAGGCTGAAGGAGGATTGTCCTATAATGTCCTTGCCTCTAATAGCCACAAAAGCCCCTCCAGCGTTTTCACCTACGTGTGATTCATCTGTGTATATTTCTAAGTCAGCCTCATATTAAGTCCGCCAGGAGTCGCAGGAAAAGATACATTTTTTATGCACTCCGTAGTATTTACAATTTTTTATTAAGTTTGGATTATTGTATCGACATGCGTTTGCTTGTGTGACATCATTAAGGTACGGTGATCCTTTAGAGCATTCTTTCATCTATATATGCCTTTTCTGGTCTTATTGTTACTTCTTTGTGTGGCCTTTGTTCGCCTCCATTTTTCGGGTTTTTTCCCGCTTTTTTGTCTCGCGACCCTTCTCATTGACCTTGACCCCACTCCTCCCACTCCTTACGGCTCCATGTTCGTTTCCTTGCCTCTTTACCCTTCTGACTCCCACCGTCTCTTCACGCCTCACCCCTTTTGTTTCCCACTCCTGCCTCTCTACTTACTTTTCACTTTTATCCTCTCCCGTGCATTCTTCTGGGTTTATCTTCTTCTCCGTCCCTTCGCTCCTTCTTCATCTCTAGGGACACCATACACTACTCACACAAGTGGAAGACTTACTGTTATTGTCCGTCAATCATAATAGTATTCGGAAGATGGTGTAAGCTCAAATCTCAACCTCTGATGTCACACAGTAATGGGAAAAAATTCAAAATCCTCCAACACTGTGACCCGGCAAGATATCTGCACTTCGTGCGCTGGGAAATTGGCAGTTAAATCATCTAAGCCTGAAAACAGCATCTTAAAATGTGGTGTATGTGATATCATATTAAGTGTTTACAAATATCGGTTAAAGAATTTCAGGCAATCAACGACGTCGAGTTATGGCAGTGTAACTCATGCATCGTAAATGGTAAAGAAAGTGAAAGTGAACTTAAAATGGCATCTTCCAAAAAAAGTGAGCATTCGTTATCTACGAAAGAAATTATGGAATGTATATCATCATGCATTAAGGAGCAAATTTCCAGTCTGAAAAATACAATTGATGATTTAGTTTCATCCATGAACTTTATCTCTCAGAAATTTGATACAACTTCAGTCCACGTTACTAGCTTCTCAAGTTGAAATAGCTGATTTGAAACAGGAAAATAGTAACTTAAAGAAAGGCATCTTAACCATAAAAGGACAAGTTCAGGATTTAATTCAGTATTCCTATTCAAGCAATTAATGGAATCCCTGAACTTCCACAGGAAGATTTATATTGATATGTCCTGTTCGGATCAGGATATCGAAGTGGTGCATAGAATTGGAAGAAAAGATCTAGCTGGAAAGAAAATCAGGCCTATAGTTGTTAGATGTATCAGAAAGAAGATGAGAAACGAAATTCTTTACAGAAGAAAATCTCTTAATAGGAATCAAGAATTGACGACTGAATTTTTTGGCATTTGTAATGAGAAATATCCAATTTTTATTAATGAACACCTATCACCATTTAAAAACAGCTTATTCAGAAAAGCTAAAGAAATTAAAAAAACGAAAAATTATAGATTTCTTTGGGTTATTGAAGGCAAAATCCTTATGAGAAAAAGTCAAGATTCTCAACCACTCATTATAAATAATTTTGATGATTTAAGTTAATCTCTAATCATTACATTCAACAGTACATCATTTTTTTACCAGAATGTTAGAGGTTTAAAAACAAAATCTCGTGATTTTTTTGTATCTGTATTAGCCAACAATTACAATTTCATTTGCCTAACTGAAACATGGCTGAATAATTCTGTAAGTAATGGTGAATTATTTGATAAAAGATATGTAGTTGAAAGACAGGACAGGCATATTTCTGAAGATAAAACAGATGGTGGGGGATTGTGAATTGCTTTAAATTCTAATTTTACATATAAAAGATTATATTTGGACATTAATATCAAACTTATCGATTATGTCTTTTTGTTAGTGAAATTCAATAATCTTAGATTTATAATTGGTGTTATTTATATTCCTCCATATACAAATATAGGCGACTATCAATTGTTTCTGGACTCTGTATCTGCCTTAATTCTCTCATCGTGTGACAATGTAATTATTACTGGTGACTTTAATGTTCCTGAATTTTTCCCTCTTATGCACAATTTTCTAAATTTATCTAAAGCATCATTGTTGCGCTCTTTTATGCACTCTTTAAATTGTGAGCAGATTAATTCAAATGTCAACCACTATGGTAAAGTTTTAGACTTGGTATTCTCCAACTTCTCTTCCTTTACTTGCATTAAGGATGATGGGTTAGCTGCGGAAGATGCCTACCATCCATCATTATTGGTATCATGTTCTGAATTGATCACTGATAATAAGTTTAAAGTTAGGTCTTCACACTTCAACTTTAAATTCGCTTATTATGCGTTATTATACAGATTGTTATCTTACACTAACTGGTCCAGCCTGTATCAGTTGGATAATGTCAATTCTCTAGTGGAGGAATTTTATAACATCTTATTTGATATAATATCAATATGTGTTCCATTTGTATCTAAGAAAAAAACTAAGAATTACCCTGTATGGTTTTCAAATGAAGTTGTTGTTTTGATAAGGAAAAAATTGAAACGCTCAAATAATCCCGTTGATAGATTAACATTTAAATCTTTGAGGTCAGAAATAAAAAGATGTATTAGGAGGGATTTTAAATTGTATTTAGATCAGGCTAAAAACTTGATAAAAACCAATAATAAAGTATTTTGGAAGATCATTGAAGAGATGGGATGCTCAAATAACAGGAGCTTTCCGAATGGAATGATGTATGATGACAAAATTCTGAATAGTGCTTATGATATAGCTAATGCATTCAAACATAATTTTCAATCTGTTTATAATGTTTACAGTTCTTTGTCTTTACTGTCAATCATGGAATCTTCTACTGCAGATGGTACCGCTGATACTCTTATGTTCTTCCCTATCTCGAATGATGAAATCTTGAGTGCCATTAAAAAAATAAAAAACACGAGATCAATTGGAATGGATGAGATTCCCTCTTACATTTATAAAGCTTGTTGTGAATCTTTTTCTTCCATTCTCTTTAATATTTAATATGTCTCGTAAATCTGGCGCTTTTCCAGACCTTTGGAAGCAAATTAAGACAGTACCGATTTTCAAAAATAAGGGTAATAAAAACGATATTAAGAATTATCGTCCAATTTCTATAACCAGCTTTCCTGCGAAGGTGTTTGAACAAATTATTTATGACAGAATTTATAGTCATGTTTGTTCCTACCTATCACCACATCAACATGGGTTCTATACAAAGCGTTCCACTATCTCCAATCTTCTTGACACTATTCACTTAATTGGTGAAGGTATTAAATCAAATGATTAGGTTGATGTAATTTACATTGATTTTGAAAAGGCCTTTGATAAGGTAGATCATTCACTATTATTGAAAAAATTGGTTAAATTCGGTTCGAACCAAAATTACATCTCTTGGTTTATATCTTATTTATCAAACCGAATCAATTTTGTTACTATTAATGATGAGATCTCTAACCCTTTTACCTCCACCTCTGGAGTACCTCAGGGTTCTATTTTGGGGCTCCTTTTGTTTTTAATTTTTATTAATGATATCGCAGAATGCGTAAAGTTCTCTACATTATTTTTATTTGCTGATGATCTAAAGATTGGCAAGATTGTTTATGGTTTGAACGATTGTATAAATTTACAAAATGATTTACATGGCATAAGGAACTGGTTTAGTGATAATAAGATGTCTGTTAATATTGATAAGTGCAATATCGTTTTGTTTCCTACTCACTCAAACGATATATTTTACAGCATCACTATGTTTTGAAAGACATTATTTTAGAAAAGAAATCTAGTGTAAAAGATCTAGGAGTTCTTTTTGATTCCAAGCTCTCATTTGTAAATCATATTAATTTTATTATTTCTAAAGCCTACTCTGTTTCGTATTTTATAATTAGGAATGCTAAAAGGTTCAATGATAATAATTTTTGTAGCTATCTTTTTAATGCTCTAGCTAGACCATTACTAGAATATGCTTCAGTTATCTGGTCACAATATTGTAGAAATTTACAAAAATCTATTGAAAAGGTTCAAACCGATTTCCTAAGAATTATATTTAAAATATTTTGTTATGATTATGTTACTGTTAATTTATATGTTATTAATTTTTATTTAATGCAGTATTTTAAATGCAATATACTACATCACAGGCGAATTATATTCGACCTATGTATGTTATATAAGTTATATAATCATTCTTGTTTATCCAACACTTTTTTTGAGTTTATGTCCTTACGAGTTCCCAGAATGTGTACCATATCATCAGATATATTTTATTTACCTTTTTCTCGAAAAACTCTTATAAATAATCTACCTTTTTATCGTTTGTGTAATCTTGCAAATTCACTTTCTGAAGTAATTGATTTAAATTGTATGACTTTATCTGAATTTAAGTCTTCTATATGGGAAAATACTTATATTTTTTAATCACTTTTGTTAATCCATTTTTTAAATATAAGTATGATCTTTTTCTTTTTGTAATTTCATAAATTTGTAAGCTGTTATTGGGCCTCTGGCCTGTTGCTTGCTTAAATAAATAAATAAATAAATAAATAAATAAATAAATAAATAAAATAAATATTTAGGAGATATCCAACTGTAAGTAAATTTTTATTATATCCAACTGTGTGTTGGGATGGTAGTATAGGTCCAGGGAGGTCTCGACTCAGCAGCTGAGAGAGGTGGCTCTTATCTCAGGCAATCATTACTACGTGCCAGTTGTACCCTGTAGCGAGCTTCTGCTTCCAAGTAAAGTGGGGGGCACCCTGCAAGCTGTCGTCTGTAGACCGGAGCCGAGCACCGCATTGGAGCAGAAGTGAATCATCGGGATGAGCGTAGGCGAGTCGACATGCTAGTGTGGGATCGGAGTTGTCCTTTATCTGTTCTCGTTCGTCTCGGGGAATTGAGATACAGAAGAATAGGGCCTCATACAAATAAAGTGTGTCTGTCTTGAAGACGCATTCAATACCAAAGACTTGAAAACGTAATTTGAGTTGAATGTTCGTTTTACACACTATCGTCGCTTTCAAAGTTCACGTTTGAGCTTTTGGTCACGTAGAAGCTTCGTCATTAAAAGCTCAGAAGTCTCCTTATGATAATAGGTCAGTCTATGGTTCGTCCGCAGCACTTTTGACCAAGTCAAAGTCTATCCGGAATCACCTAAAGTAAAAGTCTAACGATAAGATGGTGGTGGTTCTTTAATGGCGTAGGGTGCATTTTCATTCAAGGGGAAAACAAATTTGGCCTTTCTCAAAAGTAGACTGAATGCCATTGCCTATCAAAGTTTACTCGAAGACAATTTGCAGAGGTGATAGGGGTCCATTCTTTGAATTTCAACAGAACAATGCACCAGTTCACAATGCCAAAACGACTTGGAAGTGGTTTATGGATAATAATGTTGAAGTGATGGATTGGCCTGCCCTTTCACCAGATTTGAACCCAATGGTGAATGTCCAGGCTATGTTATCATGAGCTGTATATGCTGGTGGCAAGCAGTACAATTCTACAGCTCAATTGCAAGCTGCAATCATTTCCAACTGGGAAAATATTCAGCAAAAAACAAAACTTCAACCATTAATAAAGACTCCATGATCGTATTTACAAAGTTATTGCAAAACAGGGAAACTTTATTGGTTATTAAATCGAATGTTTTTATAAATATGAGACAGTGAATTTAGTGTTTTTTTCACTTTTGTTTGCTTTCTTAATATATTGTTTACAAAACACTGAGAAATCTTTAAAATGATTTTGTTCGACTTAATGATGTTTACAGTTTAATTTGGTGTAAAAGTAACCACTAGTTGTTCTGGAAATTGGCATTTTGATAGTGTGTTTATAATTGAGACACACATTTTCTATCTGAATAATAAAAATTTCTGAAAGGATTCGAATTTTGCGTTCTGTTTTTACTGTTGCAGACTGCTTTTTGACCGAGTTCCAAAATAAGCTGGAATCGACTAATATTGGCGGCGGTCCAAACATCGCCCAGGGACAGAAACTAGGCATTTTTATTTATTTACTTGTATTTTCATGCAGAATTAAAACATGGTGTACTTTTGCTGAAAAGCAATGAGCAAATCGATAAATGCAGCAATAAAAAATAAATCCTATCTACTGATTTACCTGGATTTAATACAATTTAAATTTTAATAAACTGTATCCGACGAAAAGTTAATGAATATTGATATATAGATTATATCGAAATTTTTCCAAAATATTTGTAAATGTTCTATTATATGATTGTATCATTCACATCAAATTCAATCGTATTTAGACTCCATGTTAAAGTCAAAACCTTAAAAGTGTATTCCGGATCTTCTTCGGTAGCCTCTTCAAATTCTTTTGCAACCCATTGCTCTTCTATTTCACAGGAATTCACAATTAGTTAAAGATCTCTGCAGCACCCAAAATTTTCTCCAGCTGCAGAGATCTTTTTTCATTTTAAAAGTTTCTATACAGAGTGTCTCAAACTTTACTTTCACAATTGTACAGATTTTAGGAAACCAATGATCGGAAATGCAAATTTCAGATACTACAGGCCCGTTCTTAGGCATACGCTGACTACGCATCCGCGTAGGGCCCCGAACGTGAGGGGGCCCCCGTGAGGCGCCCTCGATCCCCCGGTTTTTTTTTAATTGGCACTGCAGCCGTCTGTGTCACTCACGTTACCTTCCTCATCCTGAAATTTATCATCCTTATAAAGGATTTTGCCCGGATGAAAGTGCGGAAAGTAGACTTCTTAGGTTAATTTAAGTTAACTCTTGGCATAGCAGCAGGTTAATCGGAACTCTTAAATATTTCGCCAAAATGAAAGTGCGAAAAAGTAGTTGTAATTTCAAATATCCCAAAAAAATAAAAAGGACAAAAAAACTAAAAAAAGAAAAGATAAAAAAAACTAAAAAAGAAAAAACTCAAAAAAAAACTAAGCTGGGCTTAGCTACATACAGCCACGTGGTGCTTGGTTGGTTGGTTGGAATTTTAGGGCGTCGGCTACTATGGCCATTTTGCGCCCGACAGAAAGTTTAAAAACCCACAGTTTATGGGCCAAAAGTTTAAAAATTCAGATGGAAAAAAAAACCCACATAAAAACGTGAATGACAAAGATGGAAAAACAATAAAAATTATGACTATGAGATTTTAAAAACCCTAATAAATTTAAAAAACCGACATTTTCCTCCAGGGTTCTCCCGTAATAAGAAATATTTGTATAGGTTCTGTGTAAATCATTAGTGTGTAAAGGGCACTAACTGACTATAAAATAGATGATTAAAATTTAATTTCTTTTGAGTTGTCGCCTAATAAAAACTGATGAATATGATTAGTGTGTAAATGGCACTAAATGAAACCTACACTTAATGATCAAATATATATAATGCAAAAGCAATAAAAAGATGATTATATGAATTTAAAAACATGAATAATTTTTAAAAAAAGAAACACTTTTTTAAAAATCATGGGGTTGTTACCCAACAAAAAATCTAAGGAATGATTCAGCCCT
>JAHWFO010052591.1:131929-191222 GCA_023313115.1 Rhysida immarginata | reverse complement strand
CCTAATTAAAATTTCATCGGTCTGGCATTTGAAATCGGCCGGAATATGGCTGCCAGACCAATCCAAAGTTTGGAAAAATTGACGCCCATTTAACCGGAATGATCTAATTTTACTTTTTGAACCAAATTGTACCTAACTGCCTGCCATTCACGAATTATTCGGTCTGGCATTCCGAAGCAGCCGGAATCCCGGTGCCAGACCGATTTAAAGAGTCAAAATTGTCATTTTTTTAGGTTCAACTTATGAGAAAAAATTATACTTCCACGAACAATTTTTTATTTTGTGCTTTCTAAACAAACATTTCGGTCTATATTCGAATTCGATCTCAGCATATTTACCTAATATGCGTAAACCTTCGTAAATGGACGTCAATTTAACCAGAATCATCTAAATTTTCATGCTTAACTTTTTTGCCTCTAGAACTATTTAATCGGTCTAGCGAACCAGGTTAATTTGGATTCAGGATATCAGACTGATTTATTTGAAAATTTAAATTCAGTTCCTAAATTAATATATCTGATAACCTACTATAAATTATAAATAAAGTGATATTTGTTTAATATTTGGAAGTCACGGTATAAGAAAATGAAAGTAGAATGAAATGAAACATTGTAATTTTGTCTTTATATTGTCATCCAAGAAGCTAATTTTCTTTTTAATTTTCTTAAACTTTGGGTGTAGTTTATGCCCATTTACTTTGTTTAGAAAATTAGCTTCTTGGATGACAATAGACATAATAACAATAGGTTTAATAATCACGACAATGCTGTGGTCATTAACAGATCATCTTGTGAATTCTCTGACAAGCAATTAAGTGTTCTTTCAAAAGGCTTAAAATTCGCTGTATCAAATCCAAAGGAGGACTTGAGGGATTTAGTCTGTAGCACAATTTTTGGTACTCCCGGTCTTAATGCCGGGCAGTACAAAGAATTTACTACTCTTTGCAGGAATCAAATTATTACTAATATTGTGACTTGGGATGGGACATGCAACCTTAAGGATTTTGATTTCTTGAAGACTATAAAATCGCTAAGGAAAAAGGACTGTTTTTACCTTAAGGCGGACAAAAGCAACCATGTGGTTATAGTTGATAAAGTTCGTTATATTGAGGGAGTGGAAGCTTTGTTAGATGAGGGTCCTTATGAATTACTTGATAAGAACCCTTTGAAGCGGCTTGTTGACCAAACGAAAGAATGATTAAAAGATTGCAGATACATTTTCAAGGGACTTAAGACTTGCAGGCTAATTCCCAGCAACCCTGTGATCCCAAGGCTGTATTGCTTACCTAAAACCCACAAACCTGGTAATCAATACAGACCTATTATTGACAACACTAACGCACCTACCAGTGTGATTGCTCAATTTCTTATGACTAAATTTCGCAGCCTTAAGCTTCCGGGTACTGATTTTTCAGTTAAAAATAGCACTGAGCTTGTCGAGAAACTTGCCAATGTAGTTCTTAAAGAAGGATGCATTCTGGTTTCCTTTGACATATGCGCTCTTTTCCCTAGTGTTCCCATTAAAGAGACCATGGAAGTGCTCCAATCGGTACTCGATGACAACTATATTTCACTTGGTGAGTCCAGGGATATTATGCTCGCCACTAGGTTTTGTTGCGAGAATAACCTTCTACAGTTTAATAAAATGACAGATGGTACCCCCATGGGATGCTGCATTAGTCCTTTCTTTGCCAACTTGTTCCTCAGGTATTTTGAGAATCAGGCCCGCGAAACTTTTCCATATTTCCCTGATATTTGGTGCAGGTATGTGGACGATGTTTTCGCTGTCTTTGATACATCAAAATATAATCTGGAACAATTTATGACTGAACTTAACAACGTGTCTAACAGCATTAAATTTACTAACGAAATAGAGAAAGAAGGTAAATTACCCTTCCTTGACATCTTGATTGGCAGAGACACTGGCGATGGCAAATTAACATTTGGGGTCTATAGGAAACCTACCTTCGTACCTGCATATATCAATAGACACTCAAACCACTGCTTCGCCCACAAGATATCAGCCTTTCAACAGATGATCATCAAGGCTTTTAACCTCCCCCTCACCCCACAACAGAGAGAAGAGGAGTTATCAAAGATTAGAAGTTATGTTGCCAGTAATGGATACAGCGAAGACATGATTGAAAATCTCATCCGAAAACATACAAGGAAAAAGGCAATACTTCAAGCAACCACCCTTGAACCAGTGAGTGATAAACCAAAGTATTGGGCGATACCTTATAACAGAATATTCAGCAAAGGACTTGACAAAATCGCCAAAAGATTTGGACACAGGATCTCCTATAGAAGCTCGCACACGCTCAGGAGACTCCTGGGGTCGGCCAAGGATAAGACACAACCTGACCAAAGTTCTGGCGTGTACAAATTAAATTGCGGGACGTGTGACTCCTTTTACATCGGGCAGCCACGGAGGATGGTTACTACCAGGATCAAGGATCATTTCAGGTACATCCGCTACAATCCGGAAGCTTCTGCCTTCGCACAGCATATTATACAATCTGACAACTTCAAAGTTCTCCACCGTACCTGCGACTGGAGGAAGCTCAATTTCCTTGAAACTTTGGAGATTTACAAAGAGCAGGGAAGCAAACTCCTTAATGGGCCCTATGGACCTTAACGGCTGGGATTACCTGCTTAGGTACGTGCACTGATGCTTTTGGGTTCTCTGAGTGGACCCTGGCTTGAGGCTCTTTGTTTCGACCTTCTTTCTTGCTTTTACCAGATTGGTCCTTCTCTCTGACTTATGTAGTGATAATCTTTGAACCCCCCCCCCTCCCGCGCTCGTTTATTGGCTACTTCACCCTCTTTTTATTTTTATCTATTCTTTGGTGTACTTATGTCCTGCTCGCAATTGATTGGCTTATTTTTTGTTTCAAATTTTTTGTTTCAAATTTATTCTGTATTCTTGGCTGTAATTTACCTGATTGGCTTTGTGAAAATGTTTATCCACTTGTAAAGGAACCTGATTGGTCCCTATTATATATAAATAGCCCTAAGGCACACTGTAACATTCAGTCTTGTTGAAAAATGGACGCGTAGCGTCCGAAATACGTATCCAGGCGTAATAAATATTTTGTTGTGGAAAAGCTGTTTTGGCTCTTTGTGTTACCATTCACATAAATATATGTCATAAAATCCTTAAATTTTCCGTTATTAATGAAAGTTTATATTCAACGCGGTTTGAGGTATAATCTATCAACGAAGTTTGTAACCAATCAGATGGCGCTGTGTTGCTATGGAAACTTGTTTACATTTGTCATTTTTGTACATCTGTGGTTAATCTGTCTTCAATGTTTCACTTGTAGTAAGTTAACTGAAAGGTGATCTGTTTAACCATGGCAGGTTGTCCATTTCGTGAGCTGGTATCTACCATAGTTCCATGGCCAGCACGTTTCCCTGACCTCAATCCTTCGGATTATTATCTCTGGGGTCACTTAAAACAATAAGTTTATCCAACCGACATTCCTAATACAAGGACTCTTCATCAACGTGTCATTGAATCCTGCGAGACCACTCGGCACTATCAAGAAGTATTTGAACGGGTGAGACAGTCAATGATCCGGAGAGTGCATGCGTGCATAGAAGCTCGCCGAAGGCAGTTTGAACATTTGTTATAAATTTCTGAGGCGAGGAACATAACTAAGCGTTCATCGTCAGCAATTGCATCAATAATAATAAGTGGAACAACCTCTCCATCAAACAAGGTAGGTTCACAGAGCTTAATAGGCCCTGCCTTCCAACCATAGTCTTCCGAATTTAAGGGTTGCATCGGGCCAGATTTGTCAGCGTTCATCCATATATGCATTTAAAATATAATTCTTTTTAAGTGCAGCAGAAGTGACGTTCGACAAGGAGGAATTGATAATGATTCAAAAGCGGCAAAGTTCTTAAGTGAGAGGCTCATTTCTTTGTTTATAAGCCATCTTGAGTTTTCTATATATTGTTTGGTATTTAGCGAGATTGGACATAGAGCAAACAAATTTTTCTGTTGTAGCGATGGGAACAAAATTTGTTTCATATTCCTTTTAAAATGTTCTAAAATATTCAGGAAATTCATTATCCTCTTCCATTATTATTCTGAAAGGAATAACTTTTCCTTTTTTGAAAAAACGAGATGTTGTATCACAACCTGTGAAGTCATGCAAACCAGACAAGACCAAGTTCAGCGAAGAGTCTTTTAATTGGTTTCTCAAAACGTTCAGGGTCTTTAGAACAGTCTGATATGAATTCATTCTGCACTTCTCTTTAATGGCCTCCAACGTTTAGTAGAAAATTAGATATTTCATCAGATAACTCATCAGATAGTACTTTTCCAGTTGAAAGATTAAACAGCATTTTTTTATTTAGAGTCTCATCAAATGGATTAGATGTTATTTGGTTAGACATACCAGTCTCTTATAATAAATAAAGAAATTAAACTGAAGCTAACTCCAAACATCAGGTAAATGATATTAATTAGAAAATGGAAGGAAAAATTCTGCGACCTGGATTCCAACCAGGAACTCGACTTCAAGATACCAGTCTCTTTATTGCATCCCTGTTTTTCGTAAATCTATAGAAAGCAATCTCACAAGGGAGCGGGAAGATGTGAGAAGCCAATCCTGTATCTCAAAAAGGATAAGATGTGAGAAGCCAAGCAATCTCAAAAAGGAAGTCAATTTCGTATGTCGACCATTTGATAAACACGAAGATGAGATCCTGGGATGAGTGCGTGTCAAATATAAGTGGCAGAGAACAAGAAGTTTCCGAGTTATAGCCATTTTTTGTTTCCATTATAAGTCTATTGAGCAAATCCGAAAATATTAGAAATCATTTTTCTAACGTTGTTTCTTGACTTGGAGGGAATGAAGAACATCTACACTTTGCTTTAATAGTTATGAAGTTCTTTGACAGAGTGGTTAAAACAGAAAGTAGCGCAACAACGAGCGCATCTCATGAACTTCATACCCTGTGCTGAACTAAACTCTACAATGTTTGCAACGTGTTTACTCTTGCTCACTGCTGCTCAAACTGCGCAGGCGAAGTCTCCACCCCTTCATCTACTTCCACACCAACTTGCAGCGATATCTGCTCTGAGGACGCTTACACCCCTCTTGTCAGTTTTAAACCAATGTGAATTTCGCGCACTTTGGGAATTTCTGAGGTGCTATAACTCCCTTCCGGGCTGATACCTGCAGCTAAAATATCGATTGGAGGTACAACTTATTGTCTACTATTTATCTATCAAATTGGACGGAAATCGGAGATTGGCACTTCGGGAGTGTTCCTTGTCAGCTACAACATCATTTCCTTTCTTAAGTCCTGTGAATAAACTAGATGAAATTATGCCAGCTTTGATTAAATGAATTCTAGTCCACCTCTATCTGACTGATGTAGAATTAGTAAAATTCGAAATCCCGGTTAACTTGTTTGCTGCAAACTCATGGTCACCTTCTCTTATGTTTCTATTGAAGATAAAAAGTATCTTATTAATCTAATGTAAATGAGATAAAATTGTGGCATTTTTCCTTAAAGTCCGCCAAGAATATCATCGCGATACGTTGTGTACTTCTGTAAAAGATCTTTTAACTCAGATGAACTTCCAAGGATTTTAGTATCCTGTCCTTTGGTGAAATGAATTGATCGTTACATATTAATATTTTACTGATTTATTGTTATCAAAATCTTGGCATTCGGTATGCAAATATTGTTACATAAATTTTAATTTAAGGCATATAATTTAGTCTGATTTTTAAAAGCCAGAACGTCAGATCAAAATATTTACACTCAGAAAAAAATCCAAGAAACTAGTATTAGACAGTCGGTATAGTTCTTCGATTACATTGCTAAAATTGAAACTAGACTCCGAGTGGTAAGACCCTGAAATGTGTGGTAAGACTGTGTCCAATTTTGGCTTTTTCCAGAGTTTCTGCGTATCGTCCTTCTTTTCTTGTACATATGTCAACTGCTAAAATTGACTAATTTGACTTTTTAAAACGGTCTGGCACCCTTTATCCGGCTGCTTCGGAACGCCAGACCGAATAATTCGTGAATGGCAGGCTATTAGATACAATTTGGTTCAAAAAGTAAAATTAGATCATTCCGGTTAAATGGAAGTCAATTTTTCCGAACTTTGGATTGGTCTGGCAGCCATTTTCCGGCCGATTTCAAATGTCAGACCGAAGAAATTTTAATTAGGGAGGAGTAATCTAAGAAAAAAAACATGAACCAAAAATAGATCGTTCCAGTTAAATTGAAGTCAATTTTTCCGGATTTTGAAGCACTGCCATTTTTAATTCCGGCCGCTTTGGACTGCCAGACCAACCAATTCTCATTTCCCACAGGCAAAACTGTGAAATAAGATAGTTAACTGAATTAGATCTCTCCGGTTAAATCTAACGGGGCTGGCTCCTGGTCTACGACGACTCACGGCCGACGAACGCAACGGGCGATAAAGCTGAAAACGACGGAGCCGCGGACGACGATTCATCTCACCGTTTATACCGCCAGGTAGGCCTTACCGTTCTCAGCTACTTAACCGTTATTGACTGTAATACTTTGGTAGACATTCGTTTCGTCCGCACCGTATTTGTGCAGTGCGAATTGGACTGTACTGCCAATCTTCCAAGGATGGGAGTCTTTCCATTTTCCGTAATACAATTTCTTGAAATTGGAACAGGAGGAATTTTCCACGTTCAAATGAACTTTACTCTGTCGTCTCTCCCTATCTAACGTTTTGGTCTTGACCACGCTTAAATTATATGCCTCTAAGAATTTAAGCTGAGGTCTCGACTTTATTACGAGTTAACCTTACGGACTCAATTATCATTAAGTGACTTTAAGTACGTTCGTCATAAAGCAGTAATCATTTTCTTCATTGAATTTTGCTGACGTTAACCAAGAACTGATTCGGCCTTTAAACGGAGAGAATATTAAGCGACGACGGGCGGGTCCACTACTCATCGTAAGGGAGTGTTCAGCTCGTTAATAAAGCTCTCTACGATTTCTTCTGTGGTTTTCGTCCCCAAGGCTTTATTGTTATGTTCGACTACAATAGTGCTGTATAAGTGTGTGTGTTTAATTAAAGCGCTATTTATCTTTCCAACGAAAGCACGAGATGATTAAACTTGCATCGTAGAATTCTAAGTCAAATTATATTTTTCTTGTGTGCTTCTACGGAAGGCTGTGTTAATTAATGTTTGCATGGAGGTGTGCTTCAACTAATTAATGAAATTTTATTTTCTTGTGGTCTTCTACGAAAGGCTACGTTAATTAATGTGTGCATGAAAGTGCACTTCATCGGATCAGTGAAATTTAAGTGTGTGAAAATTTCCTTGAAAAATTAAGTATGCAAAATATCTATCTTTAGATTAAGGATGTGATTTTATAGTACGAAAATGTATCCCATTATTTGTGCCACAAGTATCTTGCACTCAGCCTGCCACGATACGAAGCTGCTATCAATTATATTGTTTAAGTGTTGTGTTATCCATGTGTGTTATGTAATGCCAAGAAAATCTATTCTTCGATTTAGTGCTGTGATAGTCGACGCTGCTTTCTTTTATTAGTTCAAATTTGCATCGGAGCTTGTTTAATGATCATAAATAGAAGTGTGTCTTGTCGGCAGTTACGGCAGTGTGTTGGATTCCTAAGATAAATCAATTCCAGTGGTCAGTCACATTTGCATTTTATGCATTGTCAACCTGTGTGTGGTGTTCTTCGATTTGTGAGTTCGATTTCTTCGTTTGATTTCGTCTCGTACTCACGGATCTGCAACTTCACTCCGCATCGGCAGTATTTCTTCTTGTGATTCAGAGAGGTGCTTGTCGTCCTGCTACGCAGGTACCTACGCTATCCTTCTCTTGTGCTTGTCGACGACGTCTTCGACTCAGTCTTCGAAGTTGCGTGAAGGTTGCCACCACTCAACGTCGTCATCTCAACGGATTTCAACCCGGCGAAAAGACACCGACGCCTGTTCCATCGTGTTCTTTCGTCCGTCTCGTCCGAGCGACGACACCGACTGCTACTTCTTCGTCTTACCTGAACTTTGACCTCTCGATTATAGAAACTCACCCGGAGATATCTTCGACTTTGGTTCTTCTGTCTTCGCACTCTACTTACCTGGACCACTTGACATTACAGACGTATTTCTTCAGACTTTGAGCTTGAATGCAATTGACCTTTGACCTTACTGACGAATTTCTTCGGACTATGAGTTTAATTACAAATATCCTTTGACGTTACCGTTATCCAATCTTCCGCTGTCAAGTTTGCATCACTCGACTAGTGACCTCTCCGGATCCGACCTCACAACTTCGCACGTAATTTAGTTTGGCCACAGACTTCGCTATTTGTGTCGTTCATTGTCTCACCGGCCCATATTATAGCACGACTGCGTAACTTCGAGTATATGATAAGGACTCTTAAGACTCTCTTTTATTTGCATTTAATATTCCACTGCATGTATTTATTCTGTTAATAAATGATCTTTGCTTTTACACTTTAAATCTTCCCGTTCCTGTTCTGTCCTGTTCTGTTCTGTTTGACACGTGACAAATAATAACCAGAAGAACCTTACCACAATGCAATTACCGTATTTTCCCGGTTTGAAGTGGGGTTTTTTAGAGGCCGGTCCCAGTTAAAGGCCGGATTTAGTTTTGAGACCATCTCGTTTAGTGATGTTGAAAGTGATGTCAAAGATGAAGCACAGTCTGAGAGGAATGAGATTATAATTTCAGATGAAGAAAATGAATCAGAATAGAATATCGTAATACTAATTTTAAAAAATTTTTTAATGTATATAAATGAGGATTTTATTTGCACAATGTATAGTATAGAGGCTTGGTCTCAAATATTAGCCTCTCATTGTTACTATCCCGGGCTGACTCATGCAATTTTCTATAGAGGCCTGGGACCAACGAGAAATAAGGTATATTAAACCACATGCTAACTATATAATAATATCAAAAATGCAGAGGAAAATGATAGTGAAAGGCATGGAAGTCCCTGGTAGAGAAGATAATAAATAATTGTCGAATCTGAAAACTATCAAAGAAAACGAAAAATAACTCTAAAAGACATCTGGATGTCTTGCAGAAAGAGTTCACATGAATTTATAGGGATCGGTTCCTGCTGACAGTATTCACCACAACAAAATTTGTTTACACTCATCGATGAATATTCTTTATACAAGGTGAGTGAAAAGTTTGTTACCCCCCCCCCCCCTTCCTTTCTTGAATCCAATGTAGTTACGCAAATTCCAGTTCAGGGAATGAATAGGAACTTGAGGGTGCTCTATCTGATGGAGCATCTTTCATCATCTCAAATATGCAAATTAGGACACATCCAAATTCTATCTCGAAAACCGTAAAAGATACACAAAAAGTTCCAATTGCCCAATTGTTCAACAGCAAATTCCAAACAAAACAAAAAAAAGTTCACCAAAATCCGATGAGCGGATCATCCACAATCCTCATTGGAAACTACATTGAAACATTAAAAACTTGATTCATGTCAAGATTGAGGCAAGGGATGAGTGGCCATAGGAAGAAACAAGAGCAACAGAGTCCAGAGATCCTGGGTTCAAGTCTCGGAAGTCATGTTTTTTTCTTCTAATACAATGCACCAATCATGCACCATCCTCATCTGGTTCTGGAAAGTTCCACAATTTACCATAAAGTCACCAGTTTCCTGTGCAATTGGTATAAAAAGGCATGTTGAAGCTAGAAAAAAATCAGACCAAAGCAAGATGGCACAGTACAGTAACCAGGAAATGATCAATATGGTCCTCTGCATTGGTGAGGCGAGGCAAAATTACCATGCAACAACCAGGTTGTATCAAGAAAGATACCCCAATCAACGCCAACCATCACTTCAAGCAATCAGACAATTTGTACAAAGATTTCTGGATACAGAAACTGTCCAACAGCGTCAGCGTCAAGGTCGACCAAGGACACGCACTACTGAGGAAACCAAAGCTTGCAATGAGGATTGTGGGTGATCCGCTCATCGTATTTTGGTGAATTTTATTTTTTGTTTGGAATTTGCTGTTGAACAAATGTGCAATTGGAATTTTTTGTGTATCTCTTACGGTTTTCGAGATAGAATTTGGATGTGTCCTAATTTGCATATTTGAGATGATGAAAGGCGCTCTATCAGATAGAGTACCCTCAAGTACCTATTCATTCCCTGTATTGAAAATTAACGTAACTACATTGATATCCAAGATAGGAAGGGGGTAGCAGACTTTTGGCTTACCCTGCATAATGAAACAAAAAAAGCATTTTGGGTGGTATCACGGTTTCTCCTCCTCAAGGAAGGAACAAGGTCTCTTCACGTAAGGAATGAGGTGCAAGGTCGATTCTGTTCAAGCTTCTATTTTCTTGCCCTCCTAACATAAGGAGCCCTTCTCTCCTCGAGAAAACTAGTTATTGGTTTGAGAGTATTTTTAACGGAAATGACGAAACTTTGGCGGGGGAAGCGTCACTTTGCTAAGCAACCCATGTGCGCGGGAAACTTCAACCTATTTTTAAGTTAGAAATCACAACCAGATGCGAGATTTTGGTTAGCAACCCTTTTGTGAGATGTCCCTTTGTCAGATGAATGTTTTCTCCTGACTGATAACTTTTCTGCTAATGGCCGGAAAGAAACAAAATTTTTCACCGATCGAACATAATTGTTGATGGGTTATATAATAAACAAATAATCACTAACAGGATCTTCTTTCTATATATATAAAGAAGGATGTTTGTTTGTTTGTTTTTTATACAAATCTACAGTTTTATTCCGATCTTGATAAAATTTCGCATACATGACCTTCAAAGCATGAGGAAGGTCACTGTCTACCTTACACTTCGAAAAATAATAATTATTGATAAAAAATCGATATTCATGGTTATGGCAGGGCATATTAATGAGAAATATTTCATGACCAACAATGCAAGACAAAGTTTTTGCAACAATAAGTATCAACAATGGTATCAACACGCAATGCACCAACACTATGCAAGGATCAATAATATATGTCTCATGACCAACAATGCCAGGCAAAGTTTGTGCAATATAGAATTCAATGCAGTGCAATAGAGAATTCTCAGTACTTAACAATTTCTTAAAAATCTTTAAAAATGATCAGTAACTGGAGATAATGAAGAGTTAGCAGACTATTGAGAAAGAGTGAAAGACGATAGAGGAAGCACTCCTTTAGCTCCGTGCTGTATTGAGCAAATGGTAAGCAAGTACATAGAAGAATCGGCGACCGCTAGACTACACAAAGTGATGAATGGCCAATTTTTGCTTCAAGACATCGAAAGAAGAAAGGAAATTGCAACAACATCAAGTGTAATTATCCCGGGCAACGCCGGGTTCTCTGCTAGATATATATATAGAAAGATAGAAGAAGGATATTTGTTTGCGGGTGGGTTTGTTTGTGGGTTTGTTTGTTTTTTATACAAATCTACAGTTTTATTCCGATCTTGATGAAATTTTGCATACTTTACCTTCAAAGCATGAGGAAGGTCACTGTCTACCTCAGATTTCGGAAAAAATAATAAATATCGATAAAAAAAACGATACTCATGGTTATGGCAAGGCATATTAATGAGAAATATCTCATGACCAACAATGCAAGGCAAAGTTTGCAATAGGTATCAACAATGGTATCAGCACGCAATTCACAAACACACTGGAGATAATGGAGAGTTAGCAGACTATTGAGAAAAAGTGGAAAGACGACAGAGGAAGCAATCCTTTAGCTCCGTGTTATATTGAGAAAATTGGAAGCAAGTAAATAGAAGAATCGGCGACCACTAAACTACACAACGTGATGTATGGCCAAGTTTTTCTTCAAGACATCGAGAGAAGAAAGGGAATTGCAATAACATCAAGTGTACATCTAAAGTAAGATTACGTGAGTAGGAAATTATTTAGACTAGCAGTAGCATCCTTGGAGAGGTCCACTCATTGTGAGCCTTTAAAAAATTTTTTTCGAATTTTCAATAAGAATTTGTACTGTATTAATTCTAAGCGTTTTCATTTGTTTATTTTTAACATATTGCAAAATTTAATTTAATTTTTTTAGATTGTTCTGTTTACCTACATGTGTAATTATCCCGGGCAACGCCGGGTACCTTTGCTAGTGTATATATATAAAGAAGAATGCATGTCTGTGGGTTTGTTTGTTTGTTTTTTATACAAATCTACAGTTTTATTCCGATCTTGATGAAATTTTGCATACTTGAACTTCAAAGCATGAGGAAGGTCACTGTATACCTCAGATTTCGGAAAAATAATAATTATCGATAAAAAAATCGATATTCATGGTTATGGCAGGGCACATTAATGAGAAATATCTCATGACTAACAATGCAAGGCAAAGTTTGTGCAACAATAGGTATCAACAATGGTATAAACACGCAATCCACAAACACTAGGCAGAGATCAACAATATATATCTCATGACCAACAATGAAAGGCAAATTTTATGCAATATAGATAAGTTTCCTGTTATTCAGGCTTTTCTTAGAAAAGAGAGTTCTTAGTACTTAAGGATTTCTTGAAAATCTTTTAAAATGATCAGTAACTGGAGATAATGGGGAGTTAGCAGACTATTGAGAAAGAGTGGAAAGACGACAGAGGAAGCACTCCTTTAGCTCCGTGCTATATTGAGCAAACGGTAAGCATGTCAATAGAAGAACCGGCGATCGCTAAATAACACAAAGAGATGAATGGCCAAGTTTTGATTCAAGACATCGAGAGAAGAAAGGGAATTGCAACAACATCGATGTACATCTAAAGTAAGATTACGTAAGTAAGAATTTATTTAGACTAGCAGTGGCATCCTTGGAAAGGTCCATCCATTGTGAGCCTTTAAAATTTTTTTTTCAAATTTTCATTAAGAATTTTACTGTATTAATTCTAAGCGTTTCCATGTGTTTATTTTTAAGATATTTCGAAATTTATTCCATAAAAAAAGTCCGAGCCACGCTGGGGTTATCACCTAGCTTATTTGGTAGCACAGCAGAACCAAACATTTCCTAAAAATACATTTTGACTATATTCTGTGGGAATGTGTATATTTTGGAAACTGAGATGCTGACAATGCGATGACTAAACGTTCGTTTCAAAGAATTATTGATAATGAGCATAAAGTGAAGATGTAGTGGCAGAACATTAATAAGGCAGTGTCTATTGATTAGGCATAGGAGTCAGGCGTGTCTCCCTTGAGCTCCCTATCAAACGTCCAGACGACTGGCAAAAATTTGTGTCTGGAAAGGAAATAGAAAGAAGGAGTATTGGTCAGAGGAACTCTGCAACTAAAACAGAAAAAGCTATACGGGCATTTGAAACATCTGAACAACTGGAGTTTTGAATAGAGCAACAGGGTATAAGAGCTTCTACGTCAAGGGCAAGAAAAATTGAGTCTAAAGTATCTGATGATGCTCCGCAGTGGTGAGGCAAGTCAAGAAGAGTTTAGATAAAGTCCCGGTATATCATCTAGACTTCCTGTTTTTCGTATTTTTAGTAGAATGGATAATCTCTTTGCTCTGTGTTGTATTGATTGAGTTATTATTTAACCAATTGGGAGTTATAATTTAATTTTTTGAGATTGTTCTCTTTACCTACAAGTGTTATTTTCTCGGGCAACGCCGGGTAACTCTTCTAGTAGTTTATATTGTCTGTAATAATATATAAAAATCTTTTAATATATTGTGATACGGCCACGATCTCACGATTTCAATTTTTTAATTAAAATTATCTCAAAAAGCATCAAAGGTAGGAATCGAATAAAATTTGCGATCCAATAAGATTGAAAATAAAATTGATTATAAGAAAAAAAAATTGTCTGAAATGTTTTAAGTTCGGTACGTACCGAGCACATAGGGTTTGCATGTGGCGTTTTATGTACTTGACAAAAAGAACTGGACAAAACGTAAATGCTTTAAACTGGAAAATTAACAAAGTGAACATTTTATTAGCTGCTTCTTCCAAAAATACGTTTAGCTCTGTCTTATAATAATTTTTTATTATTTCATTGTACGAACATAATACATATCTTGTAACCTCACACCCATCATGCGAAGCCGGATGCCAACCACTAAATCTCGCCTCACATTTCGAAATTTTTCTGTAATGAAGACGGTAAGGACAGTTTGGACCTTGAAATTGGATATTCGAGGAACAAACCTTCCTTACCTCAACCTTAAACCCCAAGTATGATACCACCCTTAATCTTTTCTCTCTGTTTATTCAGACTTATGCGAACGATCCAAAAGAAGACACACGCTTACTAATAATTCCTTGTTGTGAAGATCAGAAAATGATCCTCTGACATAATAATTCCCTTATCTCCTCTGATATTTTGCGTTTCATCGGAAGCCGAACCGAATGGAAAAGGGAGAAACTCAAACCTTCAAGGTCAAAATTCTACAGATGGTAGAAACTATTGTAAACTGATTACAGTGCTGGACAGAATTATAAACTCACATGAATTTTGAACCAAACTTTACTAAAAACAAAAATATCTACTTCAGCTTTTTACATACCATTTTTCAAAAATAAATTTACCACTTTGCTGATTGTCATTCGTATACAGGGTGTTTCATAATTGGTGTCCCGTCTTTAGGTCCAAATAACGACTCAAGGGGAACAGATTGGGGGGAAATGAATATTGATTATTTGGTTTTAATGTCCCCTAATTCAGAATAAAAACATTTCGCGTCCCTGGGGGTGAAGGGGTAGGAGTTAGACCTTATGTGTTATATAGAAAGTTGTAGAGCATCATGTAAAATGTGGGTTTAGCAAAACACCCGGTGAAAAAATTTCATGCCCTGCCCCCTTTATCGAGTGGGTAAAGTGAAAGGTATGGCTAGCCGATGTGGACAAAAACCATACATATTAGAAAACAGTAGGGCCTACATTTGGAAAATTAATGAGAATGAATGAGTCGTTACCCTGAAAAGCTAATAAACTCCACCGGGAGCATTGACAACTGAAGACAAAGGATATTCCCTGTCCTTTATCGAATGGGTAAAGTGAAAGGTATGGCTAGCTAATGTAGACAAAAACATTTCCCATTTCCCATGTACAGTTTTCAAATTTCATAATGTTTTTCCTGGGGGGAAAAGCCCGGTCGAGTTTATTAGCTTTTTCAGGGTAACGACTCATTCATTCTCATTAATTTTCCAAATGTAGGTCCTACTGTTTTCTAATAAGTATGATTTTTGTCTACATCGGCTAGCCATACCTTTCACTTTACCCACTCGGAATTAGTGGACATCAAAACCAAATAATCACTATTCATTTCCCCCCACCTTTTCCCCTTGAGCCGTTATTTGGACCTAAAGACGGGACACCAATTATGAAACACCCTGTATTTTGAATATTTTGTGAACAACGACAATAAATTCATGATTTCACTTGGACAAAATTATAAACTCACCCTTAAAAAACAGAAGTATGGCGATCATTTTTCATACATTAGTACTTTGTTGGTCCTCGATTGTTTCTTATGACTTCAAACATCCTGTTTGGCATCGAATCGACATGTTTATGCAAGTACTCTATGGTGATAGATTCCCATCCTTCCACGATGGCAGTGGTGAGCTCTTGAGTAGTTTGGAATTGCCGATGATCTTTATAAACATGACGTCCTAGTTGTCTCCATACATTCTCAATTGGGTTGAGGTCTGGGAAGCGTGATGACCAACATAAAATATTTATCTGCTGCTCATAAAACATTTTTTCATACGGTTGGAGCGATGGCATGGAGCATTATCTTGCTGGAAAGACCAGTTATCTCCCCCAAGAATTTCACCATAGCTTGAAAGTTGACTTTCCAGCAGCACTTTGTATCTCGCAGAGTCCATGCGTCCATTGATCACTACCCTGAGTAGAAAACGCCCGCCCCCCAAACCATTACTGAGCCACCCCCCATTTGACGACTCAGTTTAAGCTGTTCATCTTGTCTGATATTATATCAATAATAGTCCCATCCATCGGGACCATCAAGGTTGAATTTCTTTTCATCAGAGAACAACACTGTGTACCACTTCTGAGTCCGTGACATTTTTCCTCTACAAAACTCCAAACTTGGAGATTGTAGACAATGTTTGGAGATTGTTACAGAACCCGTGCAACAGTGCACCGAGAATAGACAAGTGAAAGTACATCTACAATGCGTTCAGCAGAAAGATTGCTTCCAGTTGCCAGTCATCGAATACGAGATTTATCTCGAGAGCTTAAGATTTTTTTTTCTTCCCGTCATTTCCTTTCTTTTCCTTTGTTCGTTTCTTCGCTTTCCCATCAACTCCCCGTTGTAATACACTTCTGACAGCACACGGGAATCGGTTAAGATGAGCTGCAATTTTCCTTTGGGACATTCCACGTCCATTCAACATCCATACTGTCCTAATCTCTGTCTCACCAAGCTCTGTTCCTCGTGGCATTGCACAGTATAAATCTGCAGCAGGCACTTACAATAAGTGATTGAAAATACAACCTTTTTGCAATTTGCATGTGATAAAAATAGACGGGCGGACACATTTTTAAGAGTGAGTTTATGATTTTGTCCAAGTGAAATTATGAGTATATTGTCGTTGTTCACAAAGTTTTCAAAATATACGAATGACAATCAGCAAATTTATGTTTGAAAAATGATATGTAAAAAGCTGATGTAGATATTTTTGTTTTTAGTAAAGTTTGGTTCAAAATTCATGAGAGTTTATAATTCTGTCCAGCACTATATTTTGAGATATGAATCAGTGATCGGAAATCAATGATAGAAATCATGTTTCAGATGCCACGAGATCTTGAACCGTAATACGTGTGAAGAACTTGTTTTAAGGGTTTTTAACCTTCCTGAAAAACTTAGCACGCTTTTCAATTTCATTTTTGTAAAGTCGTATTCTCGTCATATTCGACAAAATACGAGGTCTGTTCAAAAAGTAACCGAATTTTATTTTCAATTTTTTTTTATTTAATATACAGCTTATTGGTCTTTGCCTCCTTCAAAGTACTCCCCTCCTCTATTCACACACTTGTTCTAGCGGTGTCCCCATTTACCATGCAGTCCTGGAAAGCTTCTTTAGGAATATCCTTCAATGCCAGTGACGAATTTTTCTTAATCCCATGAATAGATGAAGATAAAGAAAAACTCTTTCACCACAACAAATATTATAAAAAGACCATGTTTCTGCTGATATATGTTTTGAGAATTACACCCTTACGAGAACAGACCGTCCTACGAGAGGAGGAGGTGTTGCCCTCCTGACTAGGAATGATATTTCGGTTAGGACGATTGAGAGTGTATCGAGGCAGGGTTTAGACTATCTATTAACTGAATGTGCCCTAAACACAATACATTTCAGAATATTAATTATTTACCGGTTTAGCTGTATTGAACATCAAGATGTTATGGACATTTTGCATGAGTTGAAAATAGGACACTATTATATCATTCTAGGAGATTTTAATGCGGACTTTTTAAAAAAGTCCCACCCTCTACAGAGATTTGTTGAAACGGCCGCGTTATTACATCTTAAACCCATTATTGATCAGCCTACCCGTATCACACATTCGACTGCGTCATTAATAGATCAAATCTTTATTCCGAACTCCTGGGCCTTGATGACTTTAAATTTGGATACTTTGCCGAGATGTGACCATTTGACGATATTTATGAATTTGAAAGTTAACAAAAATATTATTGCACACAATAGAACCAATTTTGATTTTGTCACGAAATTTAATTTTAAGGAAGTCAATTGGCCTGCTTTTAAAGAACTCATTAACTCTCATGATTGGACAGTTTATCTCACTGGGGAAAATGTAGATAGGATGCTGCAATATCTTTCTGAAACAACTGAAATGTTATTGGGCCAAGCAGGCATGACTCTTAAGAAATGTTTTTATCAAATCAGAGGTACCACTTGGTGGACACCGGCAATCACCGAAATTAATGAACAGATTAAAAGCACAACACTCTTTAACCACAACTAAAAAAGGCGTTAAACAAGAAATAAAACAAAAATAATGAAAAGAACAATACAACCTGTAAACGTCTTTCGAAAGCTTTGCTTTCATCTTCAGCAGACAAGGAGAACCTCAAGAAATTCTTGAGAGAACTGACTTGTTTATTGAATTAGCAAGGTATATATAGTGAACAAAGACCAATAGGAACAAAAAACCCCCGAAAACGTAATCACCGTTTTGGTAACTGGGCCACCCATTGGATCAAACTAGATTCACCAATGGGGCCCCTGTCCGAATTTAACAGTAGCTCCTTATCCGTTTTATTTATAGCTAAGCTTTCGAAATTAAAATTAGAAGAAAAAACTGTTACAAACGTTTAGTGCTTTCTCCTAATTTAGAAGATATGTTGGAACTAAAAAAATTAAATAAACTCTACAAACAGCAGATTAGAGACGCTAAGAGATAGTACTTAAAAAATGCTGATAATCAGTTTCAACTTTGGAAATTTGTTAGGAAAGGTAAGATAAATAATAGGATTGTCCTGGCACAGAATAGGGCCATGGAATATTTGAGGTGGATTGATAATTCCTTTAATATTGAACTTCCGGAACCCGTGCCTAATGAATCGAAAAATCCTGAGATCGATTGGAATTTGCCGTTTAACTTACCACAAGAAATTGTTTGGACAAGAAGATCAGTTAAATTGAAGCCTATTCATAATGACGGAGTATTGAACCATATTGTATTAAAACAATGGGGGCATTTGGGGAATTCTTTATTAGCCTGTTTAATAAGGAAGATCTATTAATCGGGACAGTTTCCATTAAGGTTAAAACAAGCTATGACACGGCCTATGTTTAAATCAGGTGAAGAGAATGATATCAGCAATTTTAGACCGATTTCAACTTTACCAACAATCCAACTATATATAAAGGAGAACATGTGGGTTCGTCACGGAAACAGTTTTGCATTGTTATTGCATGTTTAAGCATTGTTGGCGCTCACTTAAAGCACACGCCGGAACTGAAAAGCCACCTGACTATTGTTGTCTGAGCAACAATTTTTATCATCTTTCAATCACAAAACTATGAATAAAGGAGAAAATGTGAGTTCATCAAACGAAACAATTTGAATGAATTTAATTTGATAAAACTAATAACCGCGCAAACTGCGCGTGGGTCCCGTTCATATACAGTATAAAATGATCGAAAAAATCATTTTCCAACCGATGATTGACTACCTTTGGAAACACCTCCCGACTGAACAGTTTGAAGGTAAACCCAATACATCGGCGTTAGAGCTGTTATTGACAATTTTATTGGAAGCAGTTCATGCACTTGATGATAAGCATTGTTTTGTTATTGTATGTGTTGATATTGCCAAGGCATTTAACACTGTTTCCCATGCTCAACTGTTTATTGAATTAAAAGCGGCGGGTATTGCAGGGCGGACTATGCAGTTGCTGGATGATCTTTTTACCCAGCGTACAAATATTTTAACTTCGTCAAGTAATACATATATTAACACCTCTGATCGGGGTATCCCGCAAGGTTCAGGTATTAGTAATGTTCTCTTTGCGACCCTCATCGATCCTATATTTAGTTTATCACTTAATTTTAAATTAAGGGCATTTGTAGATGATATTATTTTAACAAAAAGCTATAGTCATCGATCTGTTCATCAGATCCAACATGATATTACCAGCGATATCAATCGTATCCAAGAATGGTTCTCCGAGAGAGGAATGAGAATAAATATGGATAAAACCACCATTCTTAATATTGATAAAAAGGAAGCATTTAATACTGTAAATCTAAAGATCTTGGAGGTTATTTTTGACAATAATCTAAAGTTTAATTTACAAATTGAGACTATAATCGGTCATTGCAATAAGTTAAAAAGTTTAGTCAAGAAATTAAGGTCTACCTTAACTACAGCTGAATTAATCATCATTTTGAAGGTTAAAGTGTTACCAAAGATCTGTATGGGTTTATTATCTGGTATACGTCCAATAAATACTCCTTTGAGAAACTACGAGTGGCTTACAATAACATAATACGAACGACCTTAAATTTACCATGGAGACATCCTATCACTAATATATGTAATAACTTGGCCTTATTGACATTTAAATCAAATATAAACCTAATTAAATTAAAAGAGATTGCAAAGGCAATTTTAGTTAAATCCCATCCAGATCATTTCATCCGGCAATGGCTGATTGTCGAGAAAAGTGAAGTGGTTCCTTATCCAACCTTCGGAGATCATCTCCAGGTGGCTAGAGAAATTTTTTCCCTATAATTCTATCTCTTTGTGGAATGAAATGCCTTTGCAAATACGACAGGATATTATTATATGTGACCAAGATAAATGTGATTACCATCAACGCCACATCCAAACTATTTTATACATGTATAATTGGATTATGTGTAAGCAGCATAACTTGTATAAAGTGAAAGATTAACTTTGCTCCATGTGAGTGCATAATCTTTTATTATTATTATTATTATAAAGGAAAAATGTAATATTATATAATAATATTTAATATTTTGTATAATATAATATTTTATATAATATAATATTTCAGGTCATATTTTTCCTTTATAATATTTGTTGTGGTGAAAGAGTTTTTCTTTATTTTCATTACCATTGTCCACATAACCCCTTTTTCCATTTTTTCTGTTTTTTTGTCATTATCGTATTTCTTTTGCATACTTTTCTGCCGAATTTCCCGAAATAACTTTTTTAGTCATCAATAGAGTCGAAAAGGGGTCCTTTTAGCACTGATTTTAATTTTGGAAACAAGAAAACGTCTCAGGGAGCTAGGTCTGGGAAGTAGGGAGGCTGCGGGAGGATAGTCATCTGATTTTTGGCACAAAACTGGCGAATTAACAAGGCTGAATGGGCAGGCGCATTGTCGACCATGAGTTGTCTTGTTACAAAAGTAGTCTCTTTTTGCGTTTCCGTGAATGTTTTCCACAGTTTCACGCAAAATTTCATTCAGAAATTTAATCGTTGCTCTCGTAAATCGGACATTGCAAAAATCGCCACGAATACTGAAACACGTTGCACTCAAATGGCAATAACTCGGAAACTAAACAACATGCAAAAACTTGTAAAAAGTTCATTAGGCGGAAGGATTTGACAATTGAAGTGCTGCTAACCGCTCATCGCTACGACGCACAGTGGTTCAAAATCCCGAAAAGCTGGCCAAAATTCAAAAAATCAACTTCGAATTTTCTAAAATATTATTAGTGTTTCGGAAAGAGAACTAAATCCTCATCGAATATTACCAATCTCAGATTCATATTTTTTATACTTCAATTTCCAGTTCAGTTCGATCTTCGTACGAAACAATCGTGACAATTCAAAGTAAAGGAGATTTTACTAGTCTGGTTTAGAAAGTATATTTTATAAAAGAAGTTTGCAAATCAAATTTTACACAGTGGATTCTATTCCTGAAGTATCTGCAATAGAAAAATATGCTAACAATATTTTTTATATATTATATATGTATATATAGTTTTTTTGTTTTTTTTAGTTAAATTTAAGCTTTTAAGATGTGATATATTTCGAAAGAATTAAATTTTCAAGTAGCCAAATAGATATGCATTCCAGCTTATTCCAAGTTCTAATTAATACCATATCTTAGATTACACTTTTCTCTTTCGAATCGTTAAAAATTTTGCTGCCTTTATTTGCCTTTTTGGCTTTGCGATAAATTTTTGTAGCGCTCCGCACTATGTATTTCAGCACTGTGAAGCACATAAACACATCTAATTGTAGTATATTGATAGATATTCTGTCCGAAAATCTCTTACTATGAAATAGGTCATATTAATATTATTCGTAACGCGCACAGTTGTGAGTGTTATATATAGTTCACATTTGTTTATTTGTATGTTTGTCTGCTTGTGTGTTCTTAATAATCTCCTAAAAAGATTTCGTGAAGATTTCTCGCGAAAGTGATCATGAGAAAATACCATGCATGATGTCTTCGGCTGATGGTCACTTCTGATCCATGTACATGTATTTCTAGCATAAAAAAGCCATTAAAATCATTATTACCAGAATACATTAAATTACTAGAATCTCCAACTACAGATGAGATATAT
The DNA here is from genome assembly GCA_023313115.1 of Rhysida immarginata. Lineage (NCBI taxonomy): Eukaryota > Metazoa > Arthropoda > Chilopoda > Scolopendromorpha > Scolopendridae > Rhysida > Rhysida immarginata. Next base: position 169,138 of record JAHWFO010052591.1, on the reverse strand, counting down.
AGCGATTTCGATTTCAGGAACTGACATTGATTTTGACATTCATTGCCAGTCGGATATTGATTTCGATTTTTGCCTTTAAAATAAAGATTTTTTTAAATGTACGAAATATATATAATATTTTATAATTTTTCTTCACAGCGACATGAAAAATCATACTCCTAATATATCAATTTTTGCCAAATTTAGACACTTTTTGGCATTCAGATTTGCTATTTTGGTTCTGTTATGCTGTTTTCAGTTATTTGGATTTCAGATTCGTAGTCAGCGACCTCTAAAACTCCAATTTACCAACTTTCGTGTGATTCAAATAATTTTTGACATTTTGGCCAGCTTTTCGGGATATTGGACCACTGTGCGACGATCCGTTGCGCGTAATTAAAAACGTTCGGTTGTTTTATTGAACAGACCTCGTATATCCCTTGATCCCACAAATTTTAATTTAGGAGCCCAGAGAGAAACAAAATTGAAAGCAAATTAGACAGTGAATATTTCTCTGACAACAGTGAACAGCTGTAAACTAGTAATCAGTTCTGACTACAATCTTTTTCATAAAAGAAGACCAAAAGACGAACGATTAAAAGTTCAGAAAATAGACAAATAAAGAGAATTCTAACATTATCAAGCGAGGCTGTTAGTATCATACGAGTATTTGAGCAAAAAACATGCGTTTCTTATACATTGGGGATCAAAATGGTGGACGGAAGTACAATCAGGATTGGCTGCTTAACGCTTAGATTTCATTGCTCCACGCTCTCGCGCTTTAAGCGTGGTTCCCACATGCGTAAAAACAACGGCAGAAACCACAAAGCAGAAAAATTTTATGATGTCACTTCCCGTTTTCGTCTCTTCTGCCCAACTGAAAATTTCTGCTTTTTAGAGTTGGGTTGAGTTCAACTTTTGTGGCACAAGCAGGGCAGAAACGATTGCTCAGCCAATAGAAAACGATCTCTGCAGTGACGTCACAGTGACGTCCTCTCTCTCTCACACAAAATAAAAATGTCGGACACTCAGCTCACAAAGGTGAAGGGGCCGAGAATGAAAATTGATGTAGAAGCGCTAATAGAAGAGGTGCGAAATATATATTAATTAATTAATCAAATTAAATTGAATAAACAACGTTTGAATGCAAAAATTCGATGTGATGATTGATGAGGATTGAACGAACTGTGTACGTACTGTGTGCAGTCGAAGCCGACCGTTTAGATCGATCGACGGCTTCAGTGCAGTCCATTTGTGTTGAGTAAAACTTCTGCTATCTTATCCTTTTGAGTTTCTGCCATGTGGGACACCTGCAGGAGCAGAAAGTAAAAAGGCAGAAAAAAATACGCCCTGGTTTCTACTCTCTTGTTTTCTGTCAGTGGGAACCACACTTTCAATAAATTTTCCTTTACATACACTGAAGAGCCAAAACATTATGACCATCCCCACATTGGTGAATGAACTCGTCTGCATCACTTGGAGGCCACGTAATTAAGTGGGAATGGTAATTAACTGCTGCTGGAGAAGGTAAGAAATCAGTCTTGCACTTAATTTTGCGAATGATGGGAAAGGCTGCTGATCTAAGCGAATTTGATAGAGGGCAGATTATAATGGCCCAAGGACTCAGAACGAGTATCTCCGAAACTGCACAACTGATAGGTTGTTCACGACCTGCCGTTGTTAGTATTTATGCAAAGGTAATGTCTTGCAGTAGACGCCAAGGTGTTGGACGCCCACGCGTCATCAAAGAAAAAGGACGTCAGAGATTGCCCTGCTTGGTAAAGCAAGATCGGCGCCAGATAGTGGTTCAGCTCCAATTCAATGCATGTCCAAGGGCAAGTGTTTCGTAACAGTTCAGCGGACACTGTTGGATAGGTTGGATATGGGACTGCGCCGCAGACGTCCCACTCGTGTAACTCTGTTGACCAAGCGTCATTGCCAACTACGCCTCCAGTGGACCCGTGAACATCGAGACTGGTCCATGGATAAGTGGAAGAGAGTTGTCTGGTCGGATGAATCACGATATCTTATTCATCACGTTGATGAACGTGTCAGGGTACGCCGACTTCCAGGCGAACAGTTGCTCCCCCCTGTACTGCAGGCCATACACAGGCTGGTGAGGGCGGTATTTTACTTTGGAGGACGTTCTCATGGGCGGCTCTGGGACCCGCAGTTGTGGTAGAACGGACTAACTGAACATCACTGCGGACCAGTTGCACCCTTACATGGCGTCTGTGTTCCCAACTGGAAATGGAATCTTCCAGCAGGACAATGCCCCATGTCACAAGGCTCGAATTGTATTGGAGTGGTTCGAGGAGCATAAGGATGAATTCCAATTAATGTCCTGGCCACCTAACTCGCCGGATCTTAATCCGATAGAGCACATTTGGGATGTCGTGGAGCAGCAGCTCAGAGCTCAAATATCACCATGTCGGAATATCTCGAATTTGCGTGAGCGCTGCTTAGATATTTGGTACAACCTGTCTCCAGTCATCTACAAGAACTTGTGGTATCCATGCCAGGGCGAGTTGCAGCTGTTTTGCAGGCCAAAGGTGGCAGAAAGCGTTATTGAGTAGGTGGTCATAATGTTTTGGCTCTTCAGTGTAGAGTATATTAAATACATGTAAATTCTTTCTAATTTGTTTACTTAAAAATATCATGATTTGGAAGTTTATAAACAACAAGAATATAACTCGTAAAAAGATTTTCAAATATGCTGAAAAATATAATATAAAAATTTGTTATTTAATATTACAGTAATATTTTTATATACAGCAATGGCAAAAACTGCATGTAAATTTACGTATTCGATTGCAGCGCTCACAAGAATCTTTCCAAACACGCGCGTAATGAGAAATGAAATCCTCTCACGTCTAAATGTTTTAAACTACTGAGCCCATGTTCTTTCCACTGCTAGATCAAAGTTACCATAAACGCCAGGAGAGAAAAATCATTGTTTCAAAGCATTGTAGGGAAAATCTTTTAAGCATTCCAAGGAAATTTAGCTGTGATGCAGATGTAATTTTAAATTTGAATATCTCACTTTTACTTGCACTTGGTTTAAATAAACAGTGGAAATACCTTTGATTCTATACGCATTCACATCATTTTTAAATATAGGCCTAACATTAATTAGCCATTTTAAGAATAGGTCTAATATTAATTAGCCATTTTTAACATTAGGCCTAACATTATTTAGTCATTTTAACTGTAGGCCAGGCCTAATATTAATTAGCCATTTTTAACTACAGGCCTAATATTTATTAGCCATTTTTAACTATAGGCCTAACATAAATTAGCCATTTTTCACAATAGGCCTAACATTATTTAGTCATTTTAACTGTAGGCCTAACATTAATTAGCCATTTTTAACAATAGGCCTAACATTAATTAGCCATTTTTACCTATATGCCTAACATTAATTAGCCATTTTGCACTATATGCCTAACATTATTTAGTCATTTTAACTTAGGCCTAACATGAATTAGCCATTTTTCACAATAGGCCTAACATTAATTAGCCATTTTTAACTATAGGCCTGACATTATTTAGTCATTTTAACTATAGGCCTAACATTATTTAGCCATTTTTAACTATAGGCCTAACATTAATTTGCCATTTTTAAGAATAGTCCTAACATTAATTAGTCATTTCTAAATACAGGATGTATCAGGTTCGATGGTCATAAAGTAACTAGCGTGATCCTTTGCATGATTACAAACTTCTTATGCAAAATGTTCAAAACTCAAATATTAAGGGTCTAAACATCACGCGAAGTTTGCTGAAAACCTGTCGAAAACGTCATTTAATCTCAACAATTGCCGCCGATTTAACAGTAATCGCCCATTTGAATTTAATGAACTGCTGGTGCGGAAAGTTCATAAAAGACGTAACGACGCAATTTAAATTTTGAGTTTTCGACATTTTCGATAAGGAACTTTAAGTTTGTAATCATTCAAAGGATCACGCTAGGTACTTTATGATCATCGAGCCCGATACACCCTGTATAGGCTTAACATTAATTAGCCATTTTAACAATAGGCCTAACATTAATTAGCCATTTTTAACAATCGCCCTAACATTAATTAACACATATAACAATAGGCCTAACAGCACTGAATTTTAAAACGAAATGAGCACGTGCATCGACAAAGCTTCATAACGGGCACGTGCTCCAAGCTGCCATCAACAATGCTTAAATGATAAACAAAAAGTAACACTGTATTCACTTATGACTCGTCAGTAGGATTCGATTGATATTTTATATGCCCTAAGTTCATATTCTTATCATTAGTGCACGTGCTTGAAGGGGTCCACGAGAGCTCATCAGAAGTTGATATATCGCAGTTAAGTTCTTCCATTTTCACGTTTTCGTGCAAACGATGGTCGGCCGTGCACATAAAGGTACTGATTAAGCTTGTGTTTTTATATATAGCTTTAGCTAAAGCTCGTAATAAGGGGTTATTGAAGTACTTTTTGTGGGTCATTTTCTCGGACATAGCATTTCGAAAATCGAAAAGAATGTCATGTTCGTCTTGTGCTCGTCATTCCCGTTCGAATGAGATATCACATGCCTTATATTGCCAATAAAAAAATTTAAGGGGGGGGGGGTTGGGTCGCAATAGTCACGTGACTGTTAGACGATTTCAACCACAAACTAATCAGGTGAGCTCAGGAAGTGTCTCTATCGAAGATCGAAAGCAGAATTTGAAAAAGTTAAAGCGTTCTCGAGTAATCGTCGGACAGACAGACAGACAGACAGACACACAACCAGATTATCATTAAAGCCTTAAGAATTAGCTCTCTCACTAGCCGGCTCGGTGGCCGAGAGCGTTGAGGCGCAGGTCTTGCCGCTCTCGTAACCAGCGCGTTGCGGGTTCGAATCCCGCCAAGGGCATGGATGTTAGTGTGTGTTTGTCTATTTTCATCATCATCCTTTCATCCCATACGGCTAGCCCTGGAAGGGGGAGATGCGAGCTGGAAATCCATCCATCCATAGCTCTCTCACTAACGTCAGGAGAAAGTAATGAATCACCAGTCCTTGCATCTGATTGCTTTCAGCTCTGACTCGAACAAAGGTCAACGGTTTTCTTTTATGAAAATAGTATAAACGACAACGATTTGCCGCAGTCATTTAGCGAGGCCATCAATAGCAAAGAATACAACACCGGAATCCGCTATGGGCAATTAACTTAAAATGATGAAACAGATACAAATGTAGGACTTGGTTGATCAACCAACCAATTAGGGTTGTCATTATTACCGGATTTCAAAAAATACAACTTGAAATAAAATGACTACTATAATACAATAAAATCTTTTCTTTAATATTTTACAAATACAATGCATTTTATAATTAATTTATATTGCAAGTTTGGAATATTAAATTAAACTCTTAAGAAACATAAGCCCTTAATACTGAGGGGGGAAATAATTAAGCAGATAGAGTTCTGGAACCATTTTATTATTGAAAAAACGTATCAGAAAAAATGCATTCGCGGAAGATTAATGCTTAGTGCCTATAAAAGAAAATTTACAAAGTTCGGATACTTCAAATGCTCACGTGATGTTGAAAGCACTGATATTAATTAAAAAATAATAAGGAACTGTATCGTGGACGTGCCTTTATAAAGAGTGTCTCTGAATGATCTATACAAACTTTCAAGATATGTTCTTTTTTCTACTCCAGTACCTTAACGATTTGAAGGTACCCTGCAGTAGACGAAATTAACGGTTCAAACTGTGGCATACTAAAGAAAGATGACCACTCAGCGGTCGAAATGTACATTTATGCGGAATAAATCTCTTTTTGTGGACAAGTGTTGCCTCCTACCTTCTATTTGTGTTATTTATTTTTACGATCTAACAAGATAACACACTTGCTATAGAAAATGCTCAAAATGGCCTTCGTTAGACTCCAAGGATTCCTTGCCAGATCGAAATGCCGAAAAATGTCGAAAACCGCCATCATCTACCTAAAAAAAAAAAACAGTTCCTCCCTAAATAAGTCATAAAGCCCCCTAAATTTGTTAAAATTTTAACCCCACAGAAAAGTTTAAACCCCTGAAGACTGAAAAAAAAAACAAGTTTTGGGTTAAATATATCATGAGTAGTACATGATAAGAACGGGGAGAATTCTTTCAGCAGCTGTATTTCATAGCTTGGCTAACGAGGGGAGTATCAAGAAATTCATCTGTCTCAAATTCCTAACGAGAGAAGGACTAAGAAAATATTGAATAAATATGCTTGAAATAACATAACAGGAAATTTATCTTTTTATTTTAAGTATAATGTAACATATGGATAAAATTCTGTAACGTTGCGCGTGTTTTTTTGTCGGAAATGTCATACTGTTTAGATCATCGTTTCCTACCATCGATCTCAATACAAAACGAGATAAAGAAAGAGAAGTACGGTACAGTGTGTATATTCAGTGAAAGTTTTAACATTTAATGTTTTTACAATGAAAGCCATGCAAATTATTTTTATAAAAAATCTGAGCCATGATTTGATTTGCATGGAATACTTCGGAACTTTTATCTGTTGGCTTTGTATAATTCATAACATTTATTCTACTACATGATGGGTTATGGATATTAATTAAGTTTCTAATTAATATCCATGGTACAGTATGCGAAATTTTTTTTTCACAGATCGGTCTATCGCTGTATCGAAAAGAATAAACATTGAGAACAATTGCTGTGGATCATTTAATTTTTCAAATTATCTCTTAAAATTAATTTCATGAATACATTTTATAATACATACCAAATTCATGTAAAATTATAAATTACAGGTGAGAAATTATTTTTAAAATCTAGTTTTTAAATTTTCAATTAACTCACAATGATCTAAGTAAGAACTAAAATTTATGTGGATAAATGTGATGTAAGAATAAATGAATGACTCTTTTGCCACAACAATGAAAAAATAGAAAAATACAACCTTATACTGGAAGATCTTTTCAGAAGCCGATTGCTACCATCGTTCAGCAATCCAGGAGTCCCCTAGTTCGAAAACCGACGAGTGAACTGCCTGTTTTGTCGACAATCGAACAGTGTAGTGTATCGGTATTCGTGTGGAACTTGAAGCATAGCTTCCATAATCTCACCCTTCATAATCATATTCCAAGGGAAATACACTGAACTAGAAAAGAAGCCTGATGTACCCACAAAGGTCATCCAAAGTATGAAAGAAAATTACCTCCTCTTGGTGGAGGAAAATTTGATTGACGATTGTCTGAACTAGGAGTATATTACATAGTAAGCCACAGAAAAAACGAAAGAATTTATGAAACCCAGTAATCTGGGAAGATGACATTATCAATGTCATCAAAATTGACATCAAGGATATGTCTTGGATTACGATGCCTTTTTCTATGTAGAGAATGCCAGAGACTAGATCATTATCATGATTTGCCATAATAGGCAGCACGGTTTTCATGAGCTCTTGAACATATTTCCCGACATGGGTCATATCGAAATCATTATGAATGGAGTAATTGCGAGCAATTCTCCTATCTAATTGTGCAATAGTCCTTAGGGTAATGTTCTGGAAAGTTTGGAGTTCCTTCCATCTTGTCTTGCAAATCGTAGCCCAGACGGGCATGCCATATAGCAAGATGACACGAACAATTATTTTGTATAACAGTAGTTTGTTATCAACACTGAGGGCACTGTTACGATTCAACAGAGCAATTAAGCTAAAGTTTGCTTTTTTGGCCTTGTTCATCGCATAAGTCACATGCATATTCCATGATAAGTCACATGAATCAATAACAACGCCAAGGTATCTATAATTATCAACCCATTCCAAATATTTGCCATATAACTTTAAGGAGTCAAGATTTCTCTTTTCCTTCTTAGTGATAAACATTGCTTTGCATTTGTCGACATTCAGTTTTAATCGCCACTTGCTAAACCAGATTTCACATCCTTTAAGGGCTTTCTGCAAACGTGATAGAACAACACTAGGCTGGCGTGCCCATGTCAGTATAGCAGCATCATCCGCATAAAAATATAGCTTGCAGTAAGAGATTTCAGGGAAGTCACGTATATAGTAATTGAACAGAACTGGCCCCAGCACTGATCCTTGTGGGACACCGCCATTTATCTCACAGGTATCAGATAATTCATCTCCAACTCTGGCCTGAAAAGACCTGTTGCACAGAAATGAGTGAACTAGACTAATTAAATCATGTGGGAAACCATCAGTTATCATTTTATAAATAAGGCCTTCATGCCAGACCTGATCAAATGCTTTATGAACGTCTAAGAAGATGACGCCGCAATACATCGAAAGATTAAGGGGAGTGTTAACATCCGCTATAAGTCTCCAAACTTGGAGCTGGCAAGAATGTTCCACCCGAAAACCAAATTGTTCTGCACGGATGAGATTCTTGGTTGTGCAAAAATCTAAGAATCTTGTGAGAATTGTTCTCTCCAAGACTTTGGATATAGAAGACAGCAAACTGATGGGCCTGTAGCTTACAGGGTTTGCAGGATTTTGACCAGGTTTAGGGATACTTAGGACAACAGACTGTTTCCATGTATCCGGAAAGTAACAGTTATCCCAACAGTCGTTTATAATTTTAGTGATATCACTAGTTACATTTTGCGGTAAGTTTTTAAGGCATTGTTATTAATAGTGTCTTTACCTGGTGCCTTCTTTTTCTTGAGTTTCTTCTTTTTCTTGAGTTTGCCTTCTTTTTCTTGAGTTGCCTGTTTTGTTAAAACTAGACGTATTTATAAGGAATCCAGACAATAATCGAAAGACTGTGAGAAGTCAATTTCGTTGGTTGGTTATTCGGGTTAGCCATTGAATTAACCAGGTATCGTTAATTGGCCCCATATCTAGGTTAAGGATCGATGTTTTCTCTGCCTGATGTATCGCAATGCTTTCAAAACGGTCCAGGAGTAGCCTTTTATTTATTGAGGATATCAATTTTACATTATTAATAGGAAAATCGTGGCCGGTATTGATGGAGTGCTTGGCTACTGCAGATTGGTTTATCCTTCCGTATTTTCTATGAGCCATGTGCTCTTTGTATCTGGTTTTGACATTGCGAATCGTTTGTCCTCGATAGACCTTCTCACATTGGGCACACTTGATTTCATAGATTCCTGATTTGAGTAGAGCCGGGATTTTGTCCTTCGGGTTTGGTAGGGAGTCCTTGATTATGTTGGGGTTGCTAAAACAGACAAAGTCCAAATGACTTGAGTGCAGAGCTCAATCCTTTAACTAGGTGCTTATTATACGGAAATCATACTATCCTTGTTTTTGTGGCTGCCAAGTGTGGTTATGTCCTTGATGAATTTTTTTAATCTCCTTTTTCTAAGCAAGTGTCACGTATGAGAAAGCAGTGCGCAGTGGAAAATAAACTACAGCAAGACACAGTAGGTAGGAAATAAAAGAAGTCGGTTTAATTTTCTAAAAAGCAAAAAACTAATGGTTAGATCTTGCGAGTAGCTGATCGCAAGGACAGCGTCCACCACAACCACAGCCAGAGTAGTGGGGACGAAAGCTAAACAAAACTAAAATTACACAAACTGGAGAAGAACCCGTTATGATTAGCCACTTATGCTATACAATCTCATAGGGCTGTCACTTGCGCCCATATACACATACGGGATATTTGGCCTCCTTCACTTAAAGGGTCTGCCAAATCATTATACACAATATATATATATAATAAATTGTAGAATACTGTCCGATACGAAACAATCTTGAGGTCTCGATTCCACCGCAGGGGTTTCCAAACTCCCCTCTATCAGTAAGCGGCGACGCCTCGGCGTTTGATACCCAATAAGGGATTTATACGTACTACTGTAATAGAGAAAGATAAAACGACATTAATTATCTCTTCATAAAGTGGAGTAAAAAGGCACTCCCTAGATCCAGAATTTTAAAGTACAAAGGTGATAGTAAGTTTTACCTGGACTATAGGTATGAGTGGCCTTCAAAAGTAGATGGTGCCCAAATCATCACTATTATAGGCAGAGAGCCCCCAGGGCATAATGAGCAACAGCTCTGCTTCGGGAGAATGCGTTCTTAACTGACTGTTATGAATAATTGAGAGCGCTAGGGACGAACTACGCGCTCTAACTAATACTAAATAACGCAGCGCAAATTCTAATGAGATTATAGGCTGCTGGACTATCGCTGTGGCTCGAAGGAGCGTACTAGTGCCGCGATAGTGACAATAAAAAGCAAGAGAATACTCACAGATGCTGAAGCTACGCTTGCTCACGCTCTCGTCCGTTGGTTAACAAACCGTTCAAATGTTTCAGCTACTGACTGGACCTGCTTATTGTCCGACACGCTTGAAATAGCTGAGGACGAAGCGGATAATGGAGTTGACGAAGCTACGACAGGCCTAACCTCTTTATGGCGACGCAAACGTGACTCGCTGAGGCCCTGCAACGTGTTCGACGCAGTAGGTTTTTCCGGCGGCGAAATATGCTGCTTCGCGCGGAACGCAGTCGCTCTAGCTTCGTTTCTCTTACTCCTATACTCTCGAGAAACACGCTTCTTGGCCAACAACGTAGGCCTAACGTTCGAGCACTTTGTGGTCGCGGCGGGTTGCTCGTCGTCGACCGTCTCGAACGCTGGATTCCTCCTAACTGACCTAGAAATCACGTTCGCAGGTTGTTGCGTCACTTCCGCTTTCGTCTTCCTCCTACGTCGCCCTCTTTTCCTCTTGCTCCTTTGATAACCCTTCCCGATCGCATCAATAGATGGCGCCACTAATAACTGGGTTATCTCTTCTTCAGCCCCGCGATCAGGATCCGCTGTCAGCTCGCGTGACAGCAAGTCTGCAATGGTACGTTCGTTGTACCCGTTGCTGGTCGCGATGTTCTTGATGAGGGCAATTTCCTTCTGAAACCTTTCTTGGATCAAGGGAATGTTGATCGCTCTGTCCAGCATGGCAATGTACAACAGTAATGTTTCCATTATGTCCCACAAATAAATAGGTACAACAGTAATGTTTCCATTAAAAATGTAATTTCAAAATTGAGTCGAACTTGCCTTTTAATTTTTCAACCATACGACACTAAAAATGATTTTAAAAATATTATAAAGGATAAAAAATAATGTATATAATTCTCAAATCATTTCAATGATGACGATTTTATTTTCAAATTTCTACTTTGATTCATATAATTTTACAGTAAGAACAAAATGAAATGAAAATAAACATTTGAAATAATTTTCAGCTCGTTTTACTCCACATTATTCCAACTAATTATTAAAAAATTATAGAATAAAATGATTTTTTTAATTTATTAGAAAAGGTAAGCTCTGTTTACTAAATAATATCAATAGAATATAAATTCTTTATGCTGCTGAGATCAGCGATCTCAATACAAAACTGCTTTGTATTGAGAACGATGGATGAGATCCGTCCCCGAATTTATCGATATTATTGCCTGGCTGCCAGGCAATTTTGGTTACGGATTCCTCCCATAGGCGTGAGATCCAGTTTCTAATTCATATCCATGGCTGAAGGAGAGATCCCACAAAGCATTGCGGATGAGTGAGTAGTCGATATCAGACCGGAAACACACTCTGTTTTTCTCTTGTTGGACGAAGTATAGTACTGGGGCAGAATAAAGAATCGTACAATTACACTCAGAAGAAGCAGTCCAATGAATTCATGACAGGTGAACGTGCTGGCCACGATATTATTATGCGGCAGTTAATTGGTCTCTCTGAACTATCTGTCGACTAGGATAGGTGGCAGTTAATTGGCGCTTATCAACAATTGGGCAATTCAGGCCGGTAACGCCAACAATGGTGTTCCAAGAACGTTTCGAATTTGATGTTGAGAAAGCAGTTTTCTTCAAACGGTTCTTTGAATTGTCATAATTCTGTTCTACTGCAGGACACCTTCAAAACGCTATAATTCTCGAAAGAAACGTTTCCGACCCCATGGGTTCATTGACATTTTCTGCTTGTTTTGGTATCTGGAACATAACCTGAAAGTTTGTACAGACCATTCAGAAACACCTTGTATAAAGGAAAAGCCTCTTACCACAAAAGAACATCGGAGATATGGAACGTCGAATAAGTATTTCGAAGGCTATGATTTCATTTCACGGCAAGATTGAGACTAATCAAAAGATATAACTAACAATATACATTAGGATACAAAAAGACAGGACCGGGGTAAATCGCTAGAATTATTTTCATTTGTAGAGCTGAACAGAAGGAGCCAATTAGAGATGAAGAAAAACAAAAAAGAACACGAGAAGAGAAAAACAAAAAAGAACACGAGAAGAGAAAAACAGAAATTAGAACAGGAAAACTAAAAATTAGGATTCAATAAATCAAATAGAACAGAATTTGGGATTGGCCCCTTGTCAGCATTTAACTACTCACTAGAATTCCACCCGTCACATGACGGGTGTCAACCGTACAGGTTAAAAGGTAAAGAAATGAAAGTGGAAACTTAATATTCTGCAACAATATACTGTTCAACTGCATACAAAAAATCAACATTGAACATTTTTCAGTTTATTTATTTAATTAATAGAAATGACTGAGCATTGTCTTACCACATCAATCCCTGGCTTCGGACGGATTGTTGTAACTTTCTTTGTTAGCCTCAGACGGACGATTCGGACATACAGACGAATAAGAGAATATAGTATTAGATTAAGATCCCTTTATGAATTTCAATGCTCTCAAACCTGTTTAATTGATATACAAGCACTTATACTGTAGATTCAAGCAGTTAAGTGCAGTGAATTTACTTAGAACTAGGACTATCGGATTGTTGACATTTCCATTTTTACTGCAGGATGTAGTTTCGGATAAGGAGCAATTAAAAGTATGTTAATGAATTTTTATTATCATTGTTACGGATGCTTATTACTGGTATTACCGAAATGCATTTTTCATTAGAAAATCGGTAACGGTAATACTGTTAATAGCATCCCTACAATCAATCATATCGAAAAATGAACAACCGGCTTATATCATGGTTCATTAATAGCATCTAATAATATAGAACGCGTCTGTCGCAGGAGGACACAGACAAATATATTAAGTCGATTTAGACAAAGTACTTAGCCCCGTAGTTGATTTCAGTCTAATCAAATTATTATTCGTTTTACTAATCTCAATAGAATCATGGGAGTACAACCAATTAGATGTAAAGAATGCCTATTTGTACAATAACAATGATTACCCAATCCACTTGAAACAATTACAGGGTTACTGTCAAGATGAAAGGGCATCTGCTTATTGAAAAGATTTCTCTATGGACGACAATGATTTCATCATCTGAATAAATTAATAATAAATAAAGGATTCACTAAGATACAAAGAGCCAAATGTATCTATCTAAGGAAACAAACAGTAGTATTACTAGTAAATGTCGATGATATAGCATTTTTGCCAAGGACGTGATAATATTAGAAAAGTTTCTACAGAAATTAACAAAAGTAGATACTTGATCTAACATATAAATAGGATCTATCCATAAATTTACATAAACAATGAAGCAATTTTCAAAACCAAATAATGTACAGGGTGTTGTAGATAACTACAGGGCAGTATAACGGGAAGCCTACCCGCTCGATTGCAGGGACCGGCTCGGTCGATTGGCAGAATGGAGGGAGATGAAGGTGGCCTGCAGCAGCCAGCAGTTTCCACAGTCGGGGAGGGGCGTGAACGTCAAAACTGTCATGTTTTTGATAAAATTACCCAATTATCATTTGATGTCGAGCCAGCCCCTGCAATCGAGCGGGTAGGCTTCCCGTTATACTGCCCTGTAGTTATCCGCAACACCCTGTATATCGAAAATGGATATGCAACATGCCAAAGTTCGAAATTTCATTCATCGCTGCCAACTGCAATAGGACTTCAAGTGGAAATACAGTATAAGGGCCATTTTATAAATAACCACCAAGCAGCACGGCGCTGAAAAGGATATTTCCATGGTGAATATGCAAAGTAAGCAAGGTTCATCCATATACTGTATAAGGTAAGAATTTGTAGTCTGGTAGTCGCTGTCAGTTGTTGGCATGCATCTGTTTGACAATGGAAGCGTCTGCAGTTGAGCATCGAGGCGAAATCCGGCTCTTATGGTTCGGGACGGGTTAACCTTGCTATGAAGGAACAAGCACGGTTGCGAGATCATTGTGTCAATGCGCAGGAGTCATTAAGGAAGAGAGCGAGGCCAACGAGATAACAAGGCCTGGAAGCGAAAAAGTCACCTGACCAACTGGGTGCTAGCAACAATCCAACCTTCATTGTCTCCATCTTGGATGTTAACAATCAGTGTTTTTCCTTTTGTTGGAAACAATGAAGGTTGGATTGTTGCTAGCACCCAGTTGGTCAGGTGACTTTTTCGCTTCCAGGCCTTGTTATCTCGTTGGCCTCGGGAAGAGAGTTATGTAATAAGAAAAACTTACTCTAAAGACAGGACAATTGTTTGCTATAGACATATTTGGATATTGTTCACACAATCTTGTGTAAATATTTAAAACTAATTGCTTCATTCAACTTGTTGAATGTGTGCGGCTTGAATAGCGATGGCGTGGAAACCGGCCATGATGAAATATAGTTCCGAAAAGGTGTCTACGCATGCGTTAATTATTAAATAAAAAGTAGAAAAAGACAAATGATGCATTAAGTTTGTAAAATATGTAGAGTAAATAGTAGTATGTAAAAATTTAAATTCTGTATATTTACTATATAATTATATTATAAAAAAATGCTAGATACTATATTTCAGCCGCGCATGCACATAGCCTTATTACTGTCTGTATTTATTCAGACGCGCAAGCACCTGTCCCGATATACAGAAGGGAATGTTCCTACTGCCTTTCATCGGCAAATGGTACATGTGTACGGTCCTTACATCGTTAATCTTGCTCAAGTAAAGGAATGGCCAAATTTTTGGAAAGACAACATTCGTCCAGGACGCACGTCCACAAGATGCAGCCCCTCCAGAAAAGGTGAAAAAGAATGAAGACCTTGTGTTGGCAAGCAGACGGATAAAATTGCAGCTGAAATGGACCTGACTGTGGCTGCTTTTCACGCAATTGTACACAAACACCTGAATTTCAGGAAAGTGTATGCAAAGTTACCCTCAACGATAAGCAGATTAAGCAGCCCGAGTACAGTGATGCAAGAAATGATCGAAACGTTCAACAACGAGGTATCAAAATGTGTCAGCGACGTCTGCACAGGTGACGAAACATGGCTCTTTCAATATGATCCGGAACTAAGGAATAATCCAAACAGTGGCTCCCCAGAAGGTAAGGACCACGACTGAAAGGCAAACGTTTTCGAAGTGCTGGGAAGGTGATGGTGACAATTTTCTTTTGTTCCACTAGCCATGTATGCACTGTTGTGCTTGAAAACAGAAAGACGGTTACAGCAGAGTGAGATGTGACATTCTGCGTGCCAAAAATTCTACAAAAATGGAAGTAGACGCGCCCGAAGACCGGAAGAAGAGGTTTATCGTGGCATCATCTACACATCTCGCCGTTAAGACAACTGAATCATCCGGTGAAAATCGGGTCAATATGTTGACACATATCCCCTATTCTTCCCACTTGCCATCTTGCGATTTCTTTTTTGTTCCCCACAAACAAGAGGAAGCCCAGGGAGATCATTTCGACAGTGACGGTGACATCCTAGCAGGGTATAACGACTACATTTTGGAGCTCACTGCTCACTCCGACTGGTTCAGGGAGAATGAAGCTTTGTACAGAAGCCGAGGGAGAGCACTTCGAAAAATGCTAAAAGAATGATCTTCGTAAGATGTGCGCAGCGTTCCTGGCTAAATCTCTTAGAGTACTCCTCGTATTTCCTGCCTTAAGTGGCTGAATAATAGAGACAAATACCTGTAACAATAAAATGCCTGTATTCCGGTGTCTTGTTTTTGGCTGGTTATTTATTTAAAGAACCCTTATAGAAGATCAGATAGATACACGGAGAGAAATTTTTTGTTGTGACAACCTTATCTATGGATACTGTAACAATATTTTATGGTTAATGCTGTCCCATCAATATTTATTGTTGTGTGGACAAAACTGTTTTGATAGTGTGTTTTGATCAGAGAACAATTCTTTTTATTAATCTCATTCAATAAATATTGTTGTCAGAACAATAGTCTTTTGTTACCACACTAATACACTACTGCTAGAGCAACGATTTTTCCTTACATGGATAATGGATATTGATGACACATCAATAGTTTTCTGCTCCTACAGCAATAGAGCTATGGGCTCTTTTACAATTTTTATCTTCATGATAATACTGGATATTGATAATGCATCAATAGTTTTCTGCTCCTATAGCAATAGAGCTATGGGCTCTTTTACAGTTTATATTTTCATGATACCCTATTAAAATTAGTCTATATGTTCTGTTTTTTGAAAACAAATATATATACAGGGTATTTTAGTAGTATCAAGTTTATTTCATGAATTAATAGTTGTAACGTAAATGAATAATTCTATTTCTTTTTTTGTGCACACCATTGGTTTCAAAAAAAGACTGTTGGAGCCAGAGCTGGTGATAATGCTCCAGCATATATCCTTCAGATGGTCAGTAATCAGGACGCACAGGAGCCCCTGCCTTGAGAAACAAGCAGCTCTTAACAGTTGCGTTATGACATTCAAATCTCAGACAAAGTCTGGCTAAATGGCCTCACAGCTTACGCTGGCCAGCGGCTGGATTCGAACCCGCGGTTATTCGTTTCCAGCGCGGCACCATACCCGGTTGGCCACCCGGGCAGGCAACAGGTTGCGTTATGCCTAGAAAAAAGGAAATTTAATGACATTTAAGGAAATTTTAACAAATACCTTCAGCAAACCTCCTTTCGGGAAGGCACAGCATTCTACTTTCGCCCCTCTGAAATTGATTAACATTAAAAATAACCAGTAAGAATACAAACTGTTATTCATCGGAGTCGATTAGTGGAAAATTTTCCTATGAAATTCATTAACTATTTATGAGACTATCCGAATAAACCATGAATCATATAGCTAAAATTAACTAAAGAGGATAAAAACGGAAATTCTCGAGGTTATGAAACGGAAATTCTCGAGCGCTTTTCGCGACATCTAGCGAGTGAAATTTATAACTGTGGTCTGCTAGTAAATGTGAAATTAGATTTATGGAAAAAATTATAATAATTTTCATACACCTTCAACAATCCAACCTTCATTGTTTCCAACAAACGAAAAACACTGATTATTAAAACATCCAAGATGGAGACAATGAAATGGTTAGGTGACTTTTCCGCTTCCAGACCTTGTTATCTCGTTAACCTCGTCGACAGAGCGAGTGACGTAATTTCTCGGCCAATCAACAAGTAGATTATGATCAGCAATTTCCGATATTGCTGCATATTGATGACAGAACAATATATGAAATAGTCATCTTCCGATATTGGTGCTGCATCAATATTTAGTTGACGCTACATAAAAAAACTACATATTAATAGTGAATTGTAATGGTGACAATTTGATAGTGCAGTAAGATCAAAGTTTATTCATGATGCATCAAATTGTATTTTTGTTTCAACAATCAAGCACTCATCAACTCCCTTATTGTTGCTACATCCAAAGCATTTCTCTCCGTGTACAGATTTCCATTTAAGATCTACATTGGAATTTGCAGTTATAATTTCATGAACAAGGCCAGGTATAAGCTATGGTATAAATTATTTGTCTCAATTTAACAACGCATCTTGCAAGTCTGCAAGTCAAGCTGTAATAAGGCTGATGAACTAAGTTCATGAAACAAAGCATCAAACTTTCAACGTGACCACCAATGGAATATTATTAAGATGCTAGTCCGGTACAAATTGGGCAACTGAAAAGCAGACTAGAAAAGCTGTCAGTGGAAATGTTATTTGCTTTGGAGGAATACCTACAAGGTAAAACCAGAAAGTTCGATTAATGACTCGGAATAACAAACAGTGAGAGGTATTCCAGAGATGGTACTTTACTGTACTTCGAAGTAAGTCCCCATGGCCACAATACACTTTTCATATCGTTCGTATAACTGTTGTATGACGAGTGAGAAAATCCTCTTTCGGTATTGCTTGAAGTTCCCACCTTACAGCCGTTTGAATATCCGGAACGTCAAGAAATCTGTGTCCTTTCATTGTTGATTTCAAACAGGTCCTCAGTCGTCTATGAAAGCGTATTCGTCGGGTCCAGGATAGACCCGGAATCCTGAACTGGGATCCTAGTGTCTTCTGCCTGATAACGCGAGGTCGCACATCGCCACAAAGGTGAAGCAATTCCTCGCGCGAAAACATTACCACCCTCCGTATTCTCCAGACCTGTCATCGCCGGACTTCTTCCAGTTTTCTCTTTTGAAATCACTTTGAAGGATAGCAAAGTGCATCTCTGAAATGTCTGCCCCTATTTGTTTTTCCGAGTCATTCACAGAACTTTCGGTCTTGCCTTGTATGAGAAAAATCTCAAAATAAAAATGTATATCATTATATCAATGGAAGCAAAGTTTATTGTACTCATGGATGCCATAAAAGAGACACACTGGTTATACAGGGTGTTTCAAAATTATGTACAATAAATTTAGTGACATATTCTTCAGGTCAAAAGAAGACGAAAATGTTCTATAGCACTTTGTCTGGAAACGATTTATTTACGCGATACAGCCAACTAAACCCGTGGCTCCAAATTACAGGAATTGTTCAAAGTGCCCGCCACCAGCTCGCACGCACGCTTCGGCTCGTTGCATGAGCGATCGTCTGATGTCATGGAAGAGTTCGTCGCCAGCATTACGAACGGTTTGGCATGCATTTTCAATTCGTTGTCGCAGATCCATAATGTTAGGAACTTCTGTGCTGTAGACGATCGTTTTCACATGACCCCACAGAAAAAAGTCCAAGAGATTAAGGTCGGGTGATCTTGCAGGCCAGGCTACCGATCCACCTCGACCTATCCACCGATTCGTGTATGCAGCATTAAGGTGTGGCTGAAATGTGCTGGAGCGCCATCATGCATGAACCACATGTTAGATCTTATCAAAAGAGGAACATCTTCCAGTAATTCTGGCAATGCATTCTGCAGAAACAAAAGGTACGTTCGCCCAGTCAATCGTGGCGGCAACACATAAGGGCCAATTAAGTTATTTCCGACAATTCCACACCAAATGTTCACGGAGAAACGCTCTTGATGCGCTCGAGCTCTGGTAACATGCGGGTTAGCATCTGCCCAATGGTGCTGGTTGTGAGAATTTACGATTCCTGTCCGGGTGAAGGTTGCTTCGTCCGTGAAAAGTATCTGGCTGAGACAACTAGGGTCTGCAGCATGTCGACGTTGTATCCATTGGCAAAATCGTTGTCGGTGTGGATAGTCCGTTGGGTTCAGTGCCTGAACCAGTTGCAGGTGGTATGGATGCAAAAGCTGACGGTGAAGAATGCGCCAAACAGATGAGTGCAGAATGTGTACCATGGAAGAAATACGACGGGTACTTGTCTGTGGTTCATCATGTATGATGTCAATTATCACATCCTCCTCATCCGGAGAATGTGCTACAGGCCGCCCTTGTCCTGTTTGACGGCCAAAGGAACCACGCTCCCTCAAATGTCTGTCGACAGATACAAATGTTCGGTTATTTGGCAAACGTCTATTCGGAAAGCGTTCTTGGTAGAGTCTTCTTGCTTCCACAGCATTTCCGTCCGCAAGACCATACATTAGGTGCATGTCAGTGTATTCTGCACTGGAATACGTGTACATGACTTTTTTTTTTACGTAAATCGTAATGCGTATGTCAAAACACGCAAACGTTCTGAAATTGATATTCCTAGTGGATGTACAGTAGTGAAACTACAGTAATGGAAACAACCGTACACAACTAATGGAACAACCCTAAAGTAGGTTTAAATGGAACAAACCACTCAACCTAGTGTTGGGTCGAAACGCTGGAACTGCTAAAATATCGTCCGTTAACTACCGTGCTTCCCTACTGTATGATATTGGATTACTCGCAAACAAATCGTTTCCAGACAAAGTGCTATAGAACATTTTCGTCTTCTTTTGACCTGAAGAATATGTCACTAAATTTATTGTACATAATTTTGAAACACCCTGTATAGTGTACTCAATGAAATTAAATTATGTGCTAAACTATACAAGTCGAAATTTACAAAGACATTACTGCAGTAGTTGTTTTTTTTCAAGGAAACATGACTAAATATTTTAGCAGGTGCAATTAATATCCTAAGTTTGATTACATTTATCGGCTACTAACACACAACTGTCTCACTTGGGTCATCTTGACATACCATTAAACTAAATAAGGCCTTCGACGGACAGTTACCCTTCATGGTAAGGAAAGGAGTTACTGTTAGACTCATATAGCCGATGAGTGGGTATTAATAGATCCCCTAAGGTCGCTATGTCGTCTCTAGTAATGCAACGGTCCTTTTATACTTTTAATCAATACTATGAAAAGTATTAAATAGGAATGTGTCCCTTGTGCTACTAGGTGTGCAAATAAGTGATTACATTTATTAATTCCCCCAAATAATATAAAGGAGATTCATAGTGGAAGAACTATTGTTAGGGTTAATAACACTGGTCGGCAAAAAAAAAAGTCGGGAGCAAGAACTTTGTCATGTGATTTTAATTGACTTTAGTGTGCTGAATCCAAAGCTGTTTACAGATTTTTTTTCGAGAAATTCTTACTTAAATAAAATACTAATATTGACATATTAAATACGTATTTATTATGAAAAAGTACAAAACTCTTACGCATGACGTGACTTCTATGATATAAATTAAAATACTAATATAACATAAAAAAATAACTATTTGGTAGATCACTTTCTTTTATAAGTTTTATCTGTTGTTTTCCCAACGATTGATTTCCCAGCAGAAATCAGCTATCATTGCTGGGGACCACTTGCCGTTATATCTTTTTTCCATGTGCGCAATATCTTGGTGAAACCTCTCACCATGCTCATCAGACACGGCACCAAGATTTTCTGGGAAAAAATCTAAATGCGAATGCAAGAAGTGTATTTTTAATGACATGTTGCATCCGAGTTCTTGATATGAAGAAAGAAGTTCTTGTACCAGTTCTTTGTAATTTGCAGCCCTTATATTTCCAAGAAAATTGCGATATATGTTTTCAAAAGCTACCCATGCTCTTTTTTCTTTATTGACCAACTTAGATTTGAACAATTGGTCTTTAAAGATTTCTCTGATTTGGGGACCAACAAATATGCCTTCCTTCAATTTGGCCTCACTTATGCGTGGAAATTTACTTTTCAGGTGTTTAAACGCCTCTCCATCTCTGTTCATAGCTTTTATCAAATTTTTTATTAAGCCTAATTTGATATGTAGTGGCGGCAAGTTTGGAAGTAGAGGAAAGACCACAATTGCATTCGTTTCAGGAAGGATGACGGCTGTTGAATATCAAAAAATGCTTGAAGAATATTTTCTGCAATTTTCAAATAAATTAGATGGACTGATTTTCAAATTACAGCAAGACAATGCACCTATCCACAATGCAATATCCATTTTGGATAATGAAATCCACGTTACGGACTAGCCCTCGTGCACTTCGGAACTCATTCCCATGGAGAACTTGTGGGGTATTCTTTCCAGAGATGTTTACCAAGATGGACGACAATTTGATTTTGTGGACGACCTAAAACAAGCAATAAAGATAGAACGGAACAAAATTGAGATGTTCAGTTTGTAAAGATCGATTAAATCTATTCCAGATAGATGGATTCCAAAATAACGGTATTTTTATTTGTATACTAAATTTGTTTATTTTGTACAAAATTCTCAGTGGTTCTATCATTCTGGGACAAGCAAACTGTCACTTTCAATATAACTTTGTGAATATAACAAAGTTTAAACAATAAAATAATTTATGAAAAATAGGAAAGAAAATAGGAACTTTCGGCTCACATTAATGTTCACATGTTCAAAATGGTTAAGTTGAACCTGAATTTATTGTATGTTTTCATCATATTGTTTAAAAAAGTATTAAAGATATTACGACACATGAAGACATTGGTTCTATCATTTCGGAACAGACTTTAAAAGTACAAACTGGCATTATAGGCTCATAAAAATATATGTAAATTCATATTGGCATTATAAGTACAAGAAATTTTAAATTCTATTAAAGAAATTACTTTTTTAAGTTAATTCAGTAGATTTTTTTATGTTAAACAATTTTATCATGCTAAATAAATTTGCCTTGGTTGAGAATGGTTATTACATGTATTAATAATTTTTTTCTATTAACTCAACGTATACAAAGTGTCCGAAAATTCTATTTTAGTGAAATCAGATAATTTTTTTAAACCTCAATTTTATTTATGTTTATTATGTAAAATATGTGTTAAAGTGTATAAATTTTTAATTTTGTATATACATTTTATTAGCAGTGCAGGAGATAATTCCTAAAATGCTTCAAAATATGTTAAGCAACGCTAAGGATAGATTGGAAATTTGCAGGGATACAGACGGAACACATGCTGAAAATTATCAATAAAGTTTTGACGTAAAAATCTGTTTTGGTGTCATAATTGAGTTGGGTTTTTTTTTTAATTTGCCCTATTTCGCTGAAATAGATAGTTAATTTTGTATTGCTAATTTTTTTTATTCACTTTTAACAAAATTAAAATTTTATTCACTTTTAACAAAATTAAAATTTTATTCACTTTTAACATGATATACATACATTACAGCGAGTTTTTAAAAAATTAAACTGTTTCATTGAAATAGTTAATTTTGGGACACCCTGTATACTATTGAAGTTATTATTCTTGACTAATAACATAACCGTAAGTACACCATGTGAATGCTTCGTTTTTTTTTTAATGGATATTTGACGATTAACGGGTGAACATGATTCAAAATTGTGAATTTTGCAAAATGCTTCCACAACAAGAAAACATCACGTTAGAAAAAAGTAAATATGAAGTTTTTAATAATTGATTTGTTTATTTTTCATTATTAAAAAACGAATTTTTAAATCAATTTTTTTGAACCCCTACAAGTAAAAAGAATTCTTATAATATGCAATAAACTCACTGACTAACAATAAAATAAACAAAAAAATCAACACTATGAAAAAAGGTCGGTTTTTCCTAAAAATAAATTACAAATTCTGGCTAAAAAACTTTTGTATTATTAAAAATGTGATTTTTTTTTCCACTATGAATTTATGAAAGTTTCATATAATTTTTATGTAATTATTTTATTTTAACTGAGTTTCGATTAAAAGGAGAAGAAAAACCAAAATCTTTATATTAAACTTATAAAAATTTTCCTCATAATGATATTTTTAAAGACACTTTCGGTTTCGCTACTGTGTTAATGAAACTTAAGGCATTTAACTGCTGCGCTTTTTTTTTTTTTTTGCAACTTAAAAACAGCACTTTCGCTGTTTTTCTTAATTCGTTTCTCCGGTTCATTATATATTCCTGTATTCTTTGAAGGAGTTCTTTATTCCTTAAGGGAAAAAAGGAAGAAAAAACACATTCATTGACTTTAATAAGGAAACAAAACTGCTTATTAATGTTGTCATAGAAGCTATACTTTGGGACAAAGAATGTAATCTAATGTAAAAAAGTTAAATTATACATGCCATCATCTGCGACAAAACATCTAACATAATACAGAAGCACTCATCCAACCATACACTCAAAAGAAACTAAATTTCAATGAAAGACAGAAGAGGAAAACATTGAAAGTCAGACCTGTTTCATTTGTACTGTCGTTTAGAAGATAATCGCCTTCTGCTCAAATTTTACTTAGGCGTGTCAGATTTCGTGACTGAAGGATTAATATCAGTTTAGACAATTCAGTTGGAGAGAGACTAAAGCTGCATAATGACTGACACACAAAGCGACATTAGGATTTCTTCGTAACAGTCTCAGGTCATGAATAAGCCAACAACTTTTTAATTTTTTAAAATGCCGACTCCTCCTCCCCTCATTATAACTTTTGGAAGCAGTTTTTATCCAATTAATTTTATTCTATCATACTTTCAACCTTAAAATTATTATTTCATAAATATCAGAACTAGTATTTTTCTAGTGAACCATATAAACTGCAGTTTTAACCATGAAATACTTTTTAATTAGCATTATGTATTAATTTAGGAATGTGAAATTACAGAAAAAAGAAAGGAAGGAAGACAGTTCTATCAAAAAAAAATATTCTCATAATCTGATACTTTCATGCGAATTTCTGATGGAAATGATCTCAAAATTTTCCACGCGAAATCAAAAGAACATCCGGTACATGATACTGCGGTGGAGAACAGCAAGCTCAGCGACCGAGGTCAGCGACCGCTTCTCCTTCCTGAGCCAGGAGTGCTCTTCCATAAAGAGGTCATTGAACAGCAAAGCAGCGCTCGGGGGTTTCAATATCTCTTTCCGAGCGAGGATATCGCCTGCCAGAGCTTCATCGATCGCAGGCGAGCATCATTATGGATGCGTGGCAGGACTGGGGAAAAATCTCTCCTGCTAGCCAAGTAATAACTGGCTGCTTATCGCTGAAAAATTAAAGTATACAGAGCAGATGAATTTGAAAAAGTGTAACTAATTAGAAACCAGAGTAAGAGACAGTCCAAAGAGAAATAGAGAAAAGATACTGAGCATAATCAATTTATAAATTAACATATGAAGAACAATATAATCTATATGGAAAAAAAAGGCAAAAAGTGCAACTGGAGAGGAGACTTCATTCCAGATGTGGTGAAGAGGAACAAATATGCAATGACGCAAGCAGAGTATATTATTTTTACGTCCTACTATTCTAAACAGATGTCCTTACAGAATGATTCAACAAAGACCAGCATTTGACCAACCATAATCGACCAACATTTACTCACGTCATCGGAAATTCAATATTTCAAGAGTTGTTTGGCTTCACGAAAGATTTACCGATGTCGATCCTAAACTCGACTGAACTCAATAATTAAACCTCAAAAATGAGTGATTCGTTATCAATTATTTTCTCATAAAGACAAAGAACATTAAGTTCTATAGCAGTCTTTGTTTTTCAATAAACCAGTCATCTAATTTATAAGACGATGGAGTTTAATTTTCCTATCTCG
The DNA here is from genome assembly GCA_023313115.1 of Rhysida immarginata. NCBI lineage: Eukaryota > Metazoa > Arthropoda > Chilopoda > Scolopendromorpha > Scolopendridae > Rhysida > Rhysida immarginata. The sequence continues at coordinate 144,070 of JAHWFO010052591.1, read as the reverse complement.
AAGTTTTGATTACCAAGTTTTTTTTACCAACTATTTTGATAGGTTCTAAAAATAAACTTATTACATCGCCATGATAAGCATAGGCCAGTTATGAAGGTGCAAGGGCGGTGAACCATCCTAGAGAAGCAGCTGCATGTTCCCGTATCCTGAAGGGCAACGAAGAAAATATCCAATAAATAATGCGATATTTCTTTCATTATTCCGCAATGCATACCAAAAAAGGAATTATTCCATAATGCAAAAAATAATGCAAATCGAGAATTGCTGTCATCGCATTGCAATTATTATAATTGTATCCTCTACCGCAAAATATACTGTAGGGTACAAATATCAAACAGAAATGCTATCTGTCGTCACGATGTCTGTGATATAGCTTTGTGTATTGACATACATGCCGTTTTTCCAAGAACAACGAGTTTTCATTAGTATTCACGAATAAAAATACTGATATATTACTCAACTTAATGAGTGAAATGCTGGACGAAGGTAATAAATGATTCTCAGTAAATGATCTTTTGCAAAATACCAGTAAACTGCAGATGATTTTGTTTACTCTTGGTAATTGTCCGGGTATGGACACCAGACTTAAAGAACAGAGTCTACAGGACAATGTTAAATTTCTAGGTATTGTTTTGGACTCTAAATTGACATGGGTCCCACATATTAAAAATATATGCAGCAGATTATCGAGAGTAATCTTTCTATTGCGACATTTGAAAAAGCTAATTCCAAAGTTGTATTTAAAAAATGCTTATTTTGCTTTCTTTAATAGTTTAATCCTATATGGTATTACCCTATGGGGTAATGGACAGGATGTTAAAAAAAGGCAGTAAGAAAATAATAATAATTATTAACTGGAGACGCGTCTCCAAGCATAGGTAATGATTTTTCAATTGAAAAATGGAAGGAAAAATTCTGCGACCCGGATTCGAACCAGTTGAAAAATCATTACCTATGCTTGGAGACGCATCTCCAGTTAATAATTATTATTATTTACTTGTGAGTTCATCAACTTTCTGATGGTTTGGAGTGGAGAAATTCTCGATCTGCGGGTTCCCGTCTCCCATTGGGCTTTCAACCGTGACAACTTGGTTGTCTTTAAGACACCTTGAGACAGCTTGGCTGACCGTGGTGTCTGCGATAGCCCAATTGGTAGAGGCATCGGCCATGATAGTCGAGGTTCCTGGTTCGAATCCGGGTCGCAGAATTTTTCCTTCCATTTTTCAATTGAAAAATCAGGCAGTAAGAATTAGACAGAGTCGAGTCACGTTTTCATGACCACCCCCTACGTTTGTCTTCGGGATTGCCCAGTCGAGGAACTATGTCACGTGTTGGGAATTGGTTAGGTGACTATATAAGGTAGGTTTCCACTATGTTAAAAACATATCACTCATTACTGCAATGGGTAAGAAACGTGATTTATCAGATCTGGAAAAGGGGATGATAATCGGTTTTCAGGCAGAATTTCGAAAACCTTGCAGTTTGTGAACTGTTCTCGTGCTGCTGTAGTTAAAGTGTACCATGACTGGGAAAATGGGACCGTTCAGAATAAACGGTATGGGAACTGTGGAGCACCACGTGCCACTGATGAGAGAGGTAAACGTCGGCTGCGAAGATGTGTGAAGGCCAACCAAAGAGGGTGGTACCAGACATGTCTCTAAAACCACAGTACAGAGGACCCTGTTACGTATGGGCCTCCGCAGCAGACGGATGGTCACCGCACTCATGCTGACGAAAGTTCATCGCCAAAAACGGCCTCAATTTGTCCAACAATATAGAAACTGGACCTTCTCCGACGAGTCACGATTTCTTCTCCACAAGTGACGGCCGTTGCCTTCTCCTCGACCCTATATCTGGTTCATACTCTTTAGTTCCTCGAACCTGACGGCTCGCCAATCGATGGAGTTAAGCAACTTCAGGCAAGGCCAGCTACTGGCTGGGTGAAGCCAGTGGCTTGAGGACCACTACTGGGTGTACGGTTATTTGGGGCACAGCTGTTGGGGGACCTTAGTCAGATCCATTTGCTGAGTGACCAGCGGTGGATGCCCAGCAGTTGGTGATAGCCTATGGTTTGTTCGTCCGCCAGCAGTTCTTCCATCGTGAACTCCCCGTACTTCGGAGGGCTCGTTAAGCCGTCGGTCCCAGCTGCTACTGTGATCTTGTAGCAGCCGTTAGTTACTGGGATGGCGCAAAACTCCCTCGAAGGAGTAAGTACCGCAGATTATCGTTCTGGGATAATCTACCCTTTGTACAAGATAAGATCACTGTAAACCTCTTTTAGTTAAAGAAGGTATACTTACTGTAACAAATTTATATATCAATACTTGCTTGATCAGGGTTAAACAAAATCTAAATGCTTATTCTCCAAGAAATAAAATTCATTCTTACGTTACTAGAAATAGCCAATATCTAGATCAGTCTTACTGTAGACTAAATAAGTCTCAGAACTGGTACTCTTCAATGAGTATCAGGATATTCAATAAATTGCCAACTACCAGTCATGACGTTAATCTAAACAAATTCAAATTGGTTGTATATGACTGGCTTTTATCTAATCCATTTTACGATATTCAGGAGTATCTGAACCTTTCTGAAATTCTTATTGAATTCTAAATTAACTAACTCTTAAGTTTATTATTTTACTGCATTCCTGTACGTTTCTGTTATTCTTACGTTGTACCATGATGTTTTATGCACTGTATAGTGTTTTCGACTAATAATAAAATTGCATTGTATTAAATTGAACATTATTTCCCCAGTCGCCTTTATGCACGAGTTGGAGGAGAGGAGTCGCCCTTATCCTAGGAAGACGGCCATCTTGGATACACTCCAAGTTTTCAAATGGGAAGGAGGTCATGTGATATAGGAAATGCATGTGGAATTTTCTGACAAACACAATGGTGTTGTTATTCTTTACGTATCTGACATCCACATTTACCACAAAGGTCAGCCGAGGCGTATCCAGAAAGTAAGGTTACAATGGCTAGTATTCTTTCAAAAGATGTTTATTTGACAAAATGCCCACTGCAATTTTAGATGTAATTGCCGCCACTGTCCAAACACTTGTTAAGTCTAGGTACTAGCTTCTGTATCCCACAGTCATAGAATTCTGGTGCCTGCTGCTGGGACATTTCAACCTCGTGCCATTTCAACCTCATGCCACTTAGCCGTGAAGAAAAGTATAAACACACAATCGATTTTCGTCTTATAAACTAGGACCAAGAATAGACGAAGGTAGGACTTTAATATAATATTCATCTGTTCTTATAGGCCATACAATATTCATCAACAGATTTGCAGGCTATACTCTTCATCTCTTCTTGCTAGGACCTTAATATAATATTCTAGTGGAGCCAAGAAACTGTGGAGATCTAGAACTCGTAGGACAAAAAAAAAAAAACCCACACAATCCACAAATTTATTTTCATACCATGTATGTACATTTCGACGACAAGGTCCTCGTCATCAGCGTGATAACAATTTTATTAAAAAAAACTAGCAGACCCGGCAATGCTTCGTTAATGTTATATACGAGCGCCTTTTAAAAATCAACTAATGAAGCGCCATCTTTTGAGTTTTCTACGATCTGTACTAAGCTGAGCATACTCCAAAACATTAAATTAAGATATCTTTTTTTTCGTAAGCCTATATGTTGCCGCAAGCTACGCTCAACTTACTTGTGAAAACCCCATGAAAATTCGTCAAGCAGTTTTGGAGATTAGCGTGTTCAAACAGACATACAGAGTTTTTAAAAATATTCTTATTGTATTCTGTTTCACTCCTCTCCAATCACCGGCCCTTTAGCTGAGAGTAGAAGAGTGGTAGAAGAATGGAGAAGATGACTGAGCGAATTTGGAGGTGGCAGTCGCAGTTTTGTTTCTCCTGAGGATGCCAAGATTCGGACCCAATGATGAGAAGAAAGGCGATCTTAAGATTGGAGAAGAATAAAAGACTACCACGAGAAGTTAGTCTACGGAATAATTTACAGAAGAATAAGGCCGTAGGAAGATGACGAAAACTATTGACATGGAGGAAAAATGGCGACCACACGTTCGATGTCGGATCCCGCTTACAGTAATAGACAATTTCAAAGAGAGAAAAATCTGGTAATGGTTAATAATTTGGGCCAGCTCTATTGAAAAAAAGAATAGTTTCTGTCTTGGCTTTTCCTTTTTTTTTTTTTTTTTCCTTTTCTCGATAACAGATTTTTCGAACGACTCCTTGTTGCAACTCTACCGTGAAGACATGTGCGTCGAAGGTATTTCTCAGCGTGAATTAGCGACGGGTCCTTACTAAAAGTACTAATCCATACCCGTAGAGAAAAAAAAAAACGTCCCCCCCCCCTCTTTTACTTATCTTCCCCAGGTCGCCCAAGCCTTGTCCGTAGAAGATATCTAGATTTTTTGCATACGATCACCGACTAGAATTACGAGGAAATGAAGAGACGCTGACTTTTAATGAACTGAGTTAATTTGCGTAGATTGAAAAAACAAGATTTAGCTAATCCGGAAATAAGATAATGTATTAATTGGGGTTATGCAAAATAATTGGGAGTTAGTAAAATCTAATGGAAAGCAACAAGGAAAAAAAGGCAATCGAGTCAGAGTGGGAAAGAGGGAGTAATAAGCACGATCGGTGTTTATCTAGAAAAATTAGATTGGCTATTGCAAACCCTTACCAATAGTTTTAACCATTTTTATTTATTTTCGGAGGATACGAGACGAAAACTCTGTTAATTTTTTCTAAGATTTCTGTAAATGCAAGCTACACATTTAGATGAACTCTACCCCTAAGAATTGTCCAAAGAATGATTATCCAATATTAAAAACATAAAGAGACAAGAACTTAGAATTAAAAGCAACTTGCCGTAAAGAAGAAATCCTTATGAATTGTAATTAAATATTTGTACGACAGAATAATTAAAAGTCCTATCTTATCCGAGCTGTGGCTTTGCGTTTTTCTTTAAGATAAGGTAAATCACATTGACAGAAAGTAATTGATAAGAATGTGATCAGTAATTGAATAAATTACCTGGAGGATTACAAGTGTTACAACACACACTCACACAAACACATACACACACGCATACACTTGTTATTTCTCAAAGAACTCTCCTTGCTTCTCTACACATTTTTCCAGCGTTCTGGGAGCATCTGGATGCCGGTTCTGTAGAAATCTTCAGGACAGCCTTTACACTTCCTCATTGGAGTGGAGCGAACCTCTGCCCTCCCCAAAAAACTTTCAATGGTCCAAAACTGTGATAATCGCAAGGGGAGAGATCCGGACTGTAAGGAGGATATAGTAAGATGTCCCATTTGCGTTCCCTCAGTGTGTCCATAGTCAGATTGGCTGTGTGTGGTCTGGCATTGTCTTGTAGAAAACGAAATATCACTGGCCGCTTTTTCCTTACTGCTGAATTCCTGTACGTCCTCAAAATGTCACAGTAGTAGGATGACGGGAATAAATGGCGAAACTAGTCGGAAACTCTGTTCTCCCTTTGTTGTGTTGTAAAGTCTCTACAAATTTTATTAATATTAACAGTAAATACCTAACATTAGACCGCACTTTGAAAGATAAGTAATGAAAATTTCACATAATTCGAACAGAGAAAAAATTTACAAAAAAAAAAATGATTAAATAAACAATAATTGACAAAAAAATATGATTAAATAACATTACATCATTCTTGAAACTTCTTTTATGATTTTGAAAACAACATATTCATAAAATTCAGCACACGTAAAATAAGTTTGGAAGATAGCTTCTACCATTGGAACATCCAATCGGTTTTTTCCATCAGTCCACTGAATGTTCATTAGTGAAAAAACACGTTCTACGTTTGCATTGTGAGAGGGAATAGAAAAGATATATTGACATATTTTTAAAAGTTCTGAGTACTGTTCACTATATTGACATTGCTGAAAAAAGTAACCTATTTTTTTATGACAAAGTATGTCCGATTCTTTCCATTCTGCAAATTTCTCATCCATTTTTTTAACGTTGCTTATTTGATTAAATAATATTGAATCATTTCTCCTCAACACCTCTTCCCTTTAATTACTGACGCGTTCCTTCGACCTTATTCCATGTAGGTGGTTCTGTTAACAGCATCCAAGAGAATACATTAATCAGGGGCGTAACTAGGGGGGATTCGGAGGGTTCTAACGAACCCCCCCCCCCCTTTTATTTCCCTGATCTGTTTAAGTTCATTTGTTTTTCTTTGTTTCTACTAAAAAACTATTTTACATTTATAAAATCCTGAAGATTAACCAACAAGTTTCCAAAATCCGAAACATTTGCCAACAGGCCTCCATAATCCGAATGAATATAAAGCATTCATTCAACAAAAGGTATAAAAGGCCTCCTGAAGATTTAGTACTGAAGATTTCATCAAGAGGTCTCCAATGTCCGGAAGATTCGCCAATAGCCCTTTAAAATCCGAAAGATTAACCAATAAGGCCTCTAAATAACAGAAGATGATCCTATATTAGACTTTCAAAGTCCGGAAAATTGTTTAATAGATCTCCATACTTCGGAAGATTTCCCAACTGGCCTCAGTAATCCGGATGAATATCTAACAGGCCTCCAAAATACGGAAGATTCAATAAGAGGCCTCCAAATTCCGCAAGCTTCGCCAATAGATCTTCAAAATCCGGAAGATTAACCAGCAGGTCTCCAAAATCCAGAAGATTTTTATTAGGCCTCCGAATTCCAAAGGATTAATCAATAGACCTCCAAAACACTGATAATAGGACTCCTTGTTAGAAATTCAAAATCCGGAAAATTATTTAAAAGGCTTCCAAACACGAAAGATGCTTTATTAGACTTCCAAAATCCGGAAGATATTTAATAGAACTCTAAGATCCGGAAAATTAACCAGCAGGCCTCCAAAATTCGGAAGATTCGTCACTAGGCTTCCAAAATCGAAAAGATTAAACAATAGGCCTCCAAAATGCTATTAAAGGAATTCTAAAATCAGAAGACCCCTTCACAGAAATCAGTAATCCATAAGATTATTTAATAGGCCTCCAAAATCCGTGATATTAATCAACAGGCCTCCAAGATTCTGAAGATTCCCCAACAGGCCTTCAAAATATTGAAAATTTCAACAAGGGGCCTCCTATATACAGAAGACTCGACAACAGCTCTCCAAAGTTCAAAAGTTTAACCAATACACTTCTTAAATACAATTCAGGGGTGTAACTTGGGGTGTGTGGGGGGGGGGGGGTATTTGGCCCTTCTATTTCCCTGATCTGTTTAAGTTCATTTGTTTTGTTTTTTTTGTTTCTACTAAAAAACTATTCTATATCCCCCCCACGAACCCCCCCATGTAAAATCCTGGTTACGCCCCTGCTAATATTTGAAAGCGTTCTTAGCCATTTAGAAAGATAATCATAGGCAGTTATGTAAAATTCTCTGGTTTCTTGTTTGAAATTAGATGAGGCTGAATATAATATTTCGTCCCTTTGTAAGACAATTTTTAAATTAAGTGTAAGAAATTCTGCAATGCATCGTTCTTGGAGTATGAGCAGGATATCCTGAAGTATCGAATAAACTTCGATACAAGACTTTTTACCCCCTCAATTTTTCTTATGCCATTTTGGAATACATGCAACTGGCTGTGAATAAACTAGAAATATGCTTTACCAAGAGCTCTTGGCTTTACTTAGTGGATCCTTAAAGAAATTCAAAATTGTTTTTGGTGCTTTTTTTCTCTGAAAGAAAAAAAGATTTTAAGTCTTCAAAAATTTTCAAAATTCGTTCTACTGCTGGATCAATGCCAACAAATGTATATGCGAATGAGACAAAGCAGTCATGTATTCTGCTCCCACAAACTCACAGAACTCATTCAACCTTTCAACTCTGACTGTGAAAAATAATTAAATTTTTTAAACGATGGCCTCAACCTAACATAGGAATGCTGGCTGTCACGAATAGAAGGAATGGCCCATGAATTAACGGAATACTATTCCGGGATTGAATGAGATTTAATTAGAACGGAGGTCCACTTTGTGAAACCGGGACTATTCCCGGGACTTTTTTCGGGACACCGGGATAGTTTCTCAAAAACCGGGATGCCTGGTCACCCTACTTTTACCTGCACTTCTCGAACGTAATATTTAGAAAATATAAAAGAGCTCTAGCTTCTTTCCTTTCTCATCATTTCCTGATTGAATGATACATCACATGCCATGTGCTGCCATAATTCTAAAGACCAAGTGACTGCCACTTCCACAACTCCGACTCCACTGGAACAATTTGGCCCAAACTTCATAGTAATAGAGATCTTGCCTAGAGGAATCCGCATACCGAATTTCACTCCTTTTCAGTCCTAAATATCATAGACCTTTTGATCCCCTCTAACTCCCATCCCCGAAACTCTGATCCCAGTGGTGAAGGTGTACATGCCCATAGTTAGTTACATTCCGAATTTCAACCTTCTACCTCAAAAAATGTAGAAATTATGAAAGACAGACGGACATTGTGAAACCAATAAGTGCTCCATTCTTCCGCTACTTAATAACTTTAAAAATTCTGAGGAACTTTACTTTTATCTGATGAAACTCGTGAGCAGGGCCGTATCCAAAAGGGGGGGGGGGGACTGTAGCTCCGTACAGAAATTTTCCACTTTGTCAACTATTTCTCTTGCTCCGGGGGACCTCCCGCCCCCGCTAGAAGAATAGGGCCAGCCCCCTCAGCCCCCCTCTCCCCGAAATAAAATTCTGGGTATGGCCCTGGAATGATGAACTCGTACATTACATAATATCCGTTCGTAATCTGTACCCTCTAATTAGCTATTTAATTGCCAAATATCATTTCAATGTAATATGTATTATTTAAATAACCCATAAATGAAAATTAATTTTGAAATACAGGGAAGTTGAAATGATATAATGAGTATTGTAGTCATTTGTTTTAAAATGCATAAAAACAGCAGGAAACATTAAAAAAAAAAAATTCGCACTAAAATCACACGTTTTTTCGGAGGGGGGGAGGGGGGAGAAGATTCGCACTTTTTTGGCAAAAAAGATTGCACTAGACTGGAAGGCCTGTAGAAATAATCCTGTTTGCGGTTTCAAACATGGAACTGTAAAGTTCTGCTTCTTCCATGTTTCAGAGTTTGGGGACTTTCAAATAATAACAACAGATGGCACCACTTGCAATGAATCGAATACACAATTGTGTAGGATCGGAAAGGAAAATGGATATTTAACGGCATGCATGGAATCGAACAAAAGTTTTGAGCGCTAGTTATTAATTATAACAATTTCGTATAAACTATTTTCATTATATGTCTTCTTATTCAAAGTGGACATGATTTATGACTTTCCAGGTAATTCACAAACATTTTTTTCAGGATCCCTGACCCTTTCGATTTTGGCTTATACACAACTTCCGATTAATTACTAACTTCCCAGGATTTTAACTTATTGCTAATTTTTCTTCTTCTCAGAAATCAAATATTAATAATCTAGAAATCTGAAGTTGAAGTTTTAATAAAATAATTAAAATAATTATTTTACAGTTAAACAGAATGGTTAGTTAATTCATAGCCTCAAAGTATGGGAAAGCTTGCTCAGTTACTAATTCTTATATTGTTATCGTGTCTCCTTTTTTTTTTTTTTTCTTCCCCCTCCCAAAAGAGATTTTGTACATAACCACTAGAGGGTGCGCTTCCGTGCATCCACTAGACAGAGTCCATGGATATAGGCCATTATACAGGGTATCTCAAAACTCCACGTAAAACTTTGAGGAGAAGTAGAGAACATCATGCTGAACCATATTCAACAGGAAAGCATTACCAGAAACGGATAGGTGATGCCGTACGCCAGCGCTGTGTCAGTAACTGGGGCTTCCTCATTAAGGCTTGCGATGTTGTTTGGAGAACATGCATCGTTTTATGAATGCCGAGTTGGTGGACACGCACCTCAGATACGGTACTTGCAGTTGTGTGCTGGCAAATGTTTAACAACCGGCTCCACGACTACTCGATTGGAACCGGAAGTTGTTACTGAAATATTTCGGGCCGGAACCGGAAGTCGTTACGGGATATCAGAATTGAGATTTCATATCTGCAATAATTTTTGAGAGTTTTTACAGATTTGTAAGATTTGTGGGACGGTGTACGAGATTTTCTGTATGACAGACACCTTGGTTGTCTCTCAGTTGCAGTTTTACATTATGCGATGGAATTTTTTGACTAAAATCTCTGGGGTTTTTCCTTTTAACATTATACAGGGTGTATCTGAATGGTCTGTACAAACTTGGATTCTAAGCAAAAAAGTTCATATGAACATGGGTACGAATTTGAATGCTAACTGAGATATGAACAGAAATAAAAATGCTGCCACCAAGATCAACAAGTTAACTCAAGTTCTGAAGCATCTAGAATGATGAGTTTTGATAAAACAACAGGGTACATAAAACTGTGTGTACCGTTAAAAATTGATCAAATTCCAACCAGTAGTTTCAGAGTAACGCATTCAATATCGTAACCCTTGCTCACATGCGAGTACTAACCAGCACTTGTTACGATTTTGATGAGAAACTCGGAAACTATTCATTAATGTATAAAAAATAATATTTCTAATTTTTCATGTCTTTGTTGAAATTCAACAAACAGCTCGCAAAATATTACGAAGTCCAACAACCGGCTCGTGCGAGCCGGCTCCAGCACACCACTGGGTACATGATAGTATGGGAGAGCCACCAAAAGTATGGGAAAAAGGTACCCAACCAGAATGGGCAATGAACCTTGAGAGGCAATACTGAGCAGTCACGATTGACCAGAATTCCTGTTATCAAAGAGGATGTTGCATGGTATGATAATCCAGCCACAAGCATACGTACAATTGCACTGCTGATATCTGCGAAACTCTTGGTATCTTTGAAAATGTTCTATAATCTATGAGGCATTGCTGTCAGGTGTTCATCACAGTGAATAGCTGGGAACTTTGACCACCTCTTCTGAAACTGTAGTCTGTGTCCACCAGTTGTTATAGTGTTAAGTTTCACCTAACAAAGCTTTTTATACTTCTTCCTATAATGTGTTCTTTGTGTCTTGTCTATCTCCTGTGGGTGGCATTTCCATTGATCCTTTCCTTTGATAGTGTAATATTCTCTAGGGGAGAGTGGGGTTGGTTCGGACGAAAATCAATTTTTTTCTCTGTGGGTTAATCATGAACCAAATAGTGAATGTGTATATCGTACTTTGTACTCTAAACCTTTCGTCATTTAACTGTACATGTGATTTTTCAGTAGTCACACGATAATCTATATATTTATATATTTTAAAAAACCTTTGCAATGTCTGAAGCAACCCCTAAATGTGGGGTTGCCTCGGACTGTCGCGGGGCTGTTTCGAATAAACTGCTTTTTGCCATTTTAATGAAATACAAGGTAAATTTATTATCAAAAGAGCACGAAAATGTTATCACAACTTGCCTTATATTATCACATTATAAAAAATCACAGTTACTTGACTAGCAGCTTTGTTTCATTTAGAAGCAGGGCTAGCAGACGTGACATTTCTACTGCGGCTTTCATTTTCTGTATCTTCTGGTGCTCACTTCATATCTTCCCTGGAAGGAAGATCTTGCTCTCTTTTCCTTTTGTAAGTTCTAACCAAACACGTCCGAACCAACCCACTTTGTTATGTCTGAATCAACCCCACCATGCCAGAACTCAAATAAAACCTTAAGCCCCAACGACACACATGGCCAAAATGAAATTGCAACACGTTTAAGTAATAAATGTCTAACTGTTAACATTTCTCGTATAACCTCTCTACAAATTCACAAACAAACCTACCTCAAAATTTTTTCTCACGCTCCCGAAAACAAATTTTATTCCTTATTCACTTATCTTTGTTGTGATTTTTCTGGCGAATAGATTTTCATAATCTGTATTGTGTTGGACACTAGGGATAATTTTTTAGGTAGCGTGGGAATAGTTTCGACTGAAAAAATAGATTTGGCTGAACCAACCTGTGCCTGAACAGACCCCACTCTCCCCTATCTATTCCCTTTCAAACAAATATCTATTCCCTTTCAATCCGGCCACCTATGTGCTCGAAACACATCAATCCGGCCATGTATGTGCCCGAGACAGGTAAATATACCCATTTTCGTAGGGAATCTT
>JAHWFO010052591.1:113728-131919 GCA_023313115.1 Rhysida immarginata | reverse complement strand
GTATGTGCCCGAGACAGGTAAATATACCCATTTTCGTAGGGAATCTTGAAAATTCGACCATGTGTGCGTCCGAAACACATCAATCCGGCAACAAAGTTAACCAAACAGCTTCTTAAGTTTAACAACTCAAAAATTCTTTCTGGTTTAAGCAGGATTTTTTCCAACAATCCAGGTAATTTAAGAAATCAAGTTCCTCCAGCCATTATACGCATTTGACTGTCATTGAAATTAATTGCATGGCATCAATTTTTCTTTTATGAATGTGATATGGTTTTGTTTTTTTTTCAAATTGATTCAGATTGATTTTTGGTAAAAATCATGAATTTTTTAACTTAACAACTGACAATGTGAACCGTTTAAAAAAATTTTTTTTTTTTTTTTTGTTAATTTAACACCATACATTCATCATTTCACTATCACCTTTTAGCTTTTCGCATCGCCTTTTCTAGTTATGCTTAAGCCTAAAGACAATCACATGTTGCGTCCTCATCATAAAAAAATGCCAGGAAAATGCATGTTCAACAAGTTGTGGTTGCTAAATTCAAAATGTAAGGACTAGTTAGAGGAAGGAAGTGATAAGTTCAAGGCCTTAAGTTCTTTCAGTCATAAGTAATCTCTGTATGAAAGAAATATCAATTAGTAACCAAGGAGTTGCTGCATTGAACGTGCACTTGAATGGTACAAATCATCAGCTTCGTAGCAACTTTCGATATTCCACTTCGAAAAGTTTTCTAGCAAATTCCTTACTGAAACGTGATCCCAAAACACCTGAATCTGAACCTGTGCATACTTTACTCCCTGATCCTAATTCTGTAGTCTCTAGTATTCCTAATGCTCGCCCCTCAACCTCAAATAATGTAAGTGTAGTGATTTAATTTAAGAAAAAGTGCTTTAGAATAGAATAATTTATCATATCCATTTTCATAGATATTAGAGAATGATTGTTTATAGGCCTATTTGTTTTTTGTTTTGTTTTTTTTGTTTTGTTTTTTTTGTAGTCCAATACTACTTTTATAACTCCATTAACCAAGAAAATGGAAATGCAGTGGAGAGCAGAAATTTTGTGGACATCAAAACTGTTCATTCAAAGCATTCGTATAAAAGTTGTAATGGATCGGTGAATTGTTTGATCAAATGTTCCCTGATAGTGGAATAGCAAAAGAATTTTCTTGTGTTGAAAAAAAAATGTGCTTACATAGCCTGTTATGAAATTGCACCGCACATTTATTCATTACTCCTTGAAGATGTTAGATCATCAAATTATTTTGTGCTTTTGTTTGATGAATCGTTTAATGTTAAGTCTCAATCAAAGCAGTTGGATTTACATATGAGATTTTATTGTGAAAACATGCATTTGGTTAGTTCTCATTATTTCGATTCTGCATTTCTAGGTCATTCTAAAGCGTCTGATTTGTTGTTGCATTTCAAAGAGTTAACAAAAAAATTAGATTTGAAAAAATTATTGCAGATATAGATGGATGGGCCTAACGTCAATTGGGCATTTTTCAGTAATTTTGTGAAAGACATTATCAGTGAAGTGGATAATGATTTTGAACCCATTAACATTGGAAGTTGTGGGTTGCATACCATTCATGGGGCATTCAAGTCAGGATGGTTAGCTGTAGATTGGGATATTGATGGCTTATTTCAAACTTTGTACACTTTATTTAAAGATACACCAGCAAGGAGAGAAGATTTTGAGCGTATCACAAATAGTGACGTGTATGCCTTGAAATTTTGTGCCACTCGTTGGATTGAAAATGTGAAAGTTATTACTCAAGCACTAGAGATATGGCCAAACTTGAAAAGTATGTGCAAAAATTAGAGAAACCATCAAAAGAATTCTCAGTTCCCAAAACAAAATCATTTGAAATGATAAAAGCAGCAACTAAAGATTCAACAACAATTGTAAAATTTAATTTTTATCTAAGTTTAGCTAATGTTTTCACATAGTTTTTAACAAAGTTCCAAACTGATAAGCCTGTTTTACCATTTTTATCTTTCTACTTGAGAAACTTGTTCGAAATCTCATGAGAAAAGTTGTAAAGAAGGATGTGCTAAGCAATGCAGATTCAGTCATAAAACTTATGAAAATTGATATTAAAGCCTCAAGTTTATTGTTACCTTTTAAAGAAATAGACATTGGTTTAATGGCTGAAAAGTTACTTCATAAAAAGAATGTTGTTGGAGATATTTCTCAGAAAGATGTTTTGTCTTTTAAAATGCAGTGTGGTAGGATCATTACAAAAATTATAGGAAAAATTCTAGAAAAATGTCCATTAAATTTTTCTCTCGTTAGGAATGTGACTTGTCTCTCACCTTGCCAAATGGCTTCATCAAAAAATTGTATCAAACAGTTTAAAATTGTTATTAACCCGGCGTTAGTGCGGTGGCAAAAAATCATACCAGTGGTGCGGTGGGGTGTCACATACCCCAACGTAGTTCTTGAAATTTTCCAGTTTGTTTTAAAGTTTTGTTATTTTATAATTTATTATTAAGCTTATAAATTGCTATGATGAATCAATTTCACTAAAAAAATTTTTTTGTTTAACAATAAATAATAAAATAAAGAGAAAGTATGATTTTTTCCTTTATTTAAAAAAATATAAATACAGGAAAGAATTTTATTTCTATTATAAAAATTTAACTATTACAAAAGGAAATTTAATACTGGAGTTAAAATAAAAGCATGAAATAGTATGTAACCTAAATTATGACTTCACAATGTTTTGTTTTGCATCCTGCAAAAATATTTTTCACAATGATATTACATATTCCAAACACAAGAAATGCTTACATCTTTGGCAGGAATATTTAGATTTTCTGTCTTTTTATCTCGGGCATAATGAGGATCTTTTTAAAAACATTCATTAATATCATATAAACAAGAAAACAGATAAAAATGTTTTATATTATCGACAGAAGTAATGCAAAGAAGCCTACTTTTGGCAGAATTTTATGTCACTGCATTAGTGCAGTGAAGTGTGAGAAACCAAAACAGAAATCTTCACATGAAGTCTTCAACCAAAATGAATATAACTTTGTGTACATTATCTATGGTTATGCAGGCCTCGAAGTCCTCCTATTTTTCCTATATTATGAAGAAATCGTTCAAAAATGTCCTATATATCTCCTATATTTCGTATCCTCCTATATTTTAATAAATAGTCTAACAGCTACTGCATTAGAAACATTATAATATGTCTATTCATCCAAAATTCAATCAACGGAAAAACTGCAGCGGAAAAAAAGTTAAACTCCCTTGCATTTGAATCGCTAATTTTCAAAAGGACGTCCTTTTATTGTGGACATATATATTCATGATTAGCACTGGAAGTATTGTGTGTAATTCAGTGGCGGCAGCTAGGTGGCGATCCCAGCATTCGGTACGGGATTATCCTGGGATATAAAAGCTAGGACGATTAATCGTTTTAATCGTCCTAAAAGTACTTATGTGCCATATCAATACTTTTGCGTACTGCATGGTTTCTTAATTGAAGAGGTTATGCCTCTTGTAACTATTCCAATGCTATCGGCGCGTCCCAGAAGTAGATGGCACTTTGAGCAATCTATGCTTCATTCATGTTTGTAACTAGTTGGATTTTATGTTGAAGTCTGTTGTATATCTGATTATTTAGACCAGACTTTGATGTTTTGCCAGCTGGATCGCGTTTAAATGGGAGTGTCAGTTAATATCGCAAATATATCACAACCCGCACTATTACATCGCCATGAGTTTCGTGGCCAGTTACTCCAAAGAAAGTAACCATGAGTAACGTTTTCCCGTGAGAAAAGTAAAAATGACGAGGGAGAGTGGCACCCTCTTTAAACAATATTCAATTTTGCGCGGTGGCACTATTTTAGCGCGTTTTTCTTTTTCTAGCGCAAAATTTAGTGCGATGGTGCTATCTTAGCGATTTTTTAACACGTTTTAAACAGATAAATTTTCATTTTTGCAAATACATTAAAACTGCTCCAGTCCGAACTTTTATTGGCTCTGACCAGGATAAATGTACACTCTAAGCCAATGAGCAATGCTGCTGCCGCCCAAAAGTACCCATGTTCGTTGTATTATGTATAATAAGTGATGTAGATGTTCACATAATGCTAATAATTTGTTTTTATAAACGGGACTATGATATCTTTGTTGATATTTGATCCAACTTAGTGCTTTTTTAACGCGTTTTCGACAAATTTTAGCGGTTTTTGGCGCGTTTCAGCAACACCGCTAGTGCGATCTGAAAATTTGAGTTGGCAATATTGGAATAACTATCAACAAAATCAGGTGATCTGCTCATGGCATTGCATTGGCGGCAATTTGTAAAAAGTAAGGACATGTTTCTTATGTTAGATTAATACAGCGTACATTGGCTACAGCAAAACACAAAATACCATAAGTATTCTACTATAATGCGAAAAATGTTAACATGAAAAAGCACCCAAAATTGTGCAAGACAGAATAATTAGCACTACAACGACTGGAAAGGGGGGGTTGGGGGTAAAACAAACTTCGATCTGACGAATTTCAAACGAATCCAGTCTATATTACACTGTAATGTACCAGTACATTCAGTATTACACACAGTTCTTTAGGTCGAAGTTCATTTGAACTCACCCCTCCCCCTCCCACACCTGGCGACAGAAAAGTCGATGGAAAATTGAAAAAAAAAAGCAAATTATATACAATATAATATAAACAAATCCATGAAGTTCGTTTGAACTCATTCCCCCCCCCATGCCTGTATATACAATAAACAAAAATGGGGTTTGCATTAATTAATATAAACAGGCCTATAATGCATCAAAATAGTATCCTATATTTTTTATATTAGCTCCTATATTTTTTTTTTATTTCTCACTTCGAGGCCTGGTTATGTGTCGAAAGGTATAGAAAAAGCCATTGTTGACAAACTACGCCAAGTTATGATAAAATCAAAAAGAAAAGGTTTGGGGTTTCAGACACCCCACCGCACTAACGCTGGGTTAATATGTTAAATAACCATAAATTTGTAAAAGACAGAAATTGTGATAAGGTCATTGCACAGTATTGTGAATTTATGGAGAAAATTGTTGCTGCCAACCAAGGTAGTTTTTTAGAATTCAATGATTCAGAATCGAGATTAGATGTGTTTTTTATACAATTTATGATACCGGATTATGATCTTTTATGGCAAGTGGTAAAACTCATTTTAACTTTATCTCATGGAAAGAGGTTTCTCTTTAAACAAGGTATTATTGGTAGAAAATTTGAAAGAAACTTCTTTAACTTCTCAAAGGAGAATTTGTGACTATATAAACCATTGCGATGGTTTGATGAAAGTGCCAATTACAAAATCTTTGATTGAGTCTGTCCAAAGTGCACATCAAAAATATTTTACAGCTCTAGAAGAGCAAAAAAAAAAAAAACATCTAAAAGTAAACGACAAAATGAAGACAATTTAGAAGTTGAAAAGTTGAACAGAAAAAAAGTATGTTTAGAAAAAGACATTGAGTCATTCTTAAAATCTGCTGATGAAAATTGTTGGCAGAGACAAAAAATGATTTATCTTATGTTGTGAAATCCAATTCATTCAGAAATGCTGTGAAAGAAAAGAAAATTGAAATACAAGAAATTGAAAAAAACATAAAATCACTTGTAACCAAAGGTCATGAAAAATAAAAATTTTAGTAATGAAAAGTCATGAAAAAGTCATTAATTTCATTTTTTCAAAGTAGTACGCACCCTGATTTAACTAAAACAGACTTCTTCTTCTTCTTCTTTAACTTTTCCCATTATTTGCATGGGGTCACTGTTATTCGAATTGGAAATGATTTTTATGGCTGGATGCCCTTCCTGATGCCAAACTCTTGGAGGAAATGTTAGAAAAGGGACAAACACAGACATCACACCCTCTGCGAGATTCGAACCCACAATTCACTGTTTCTGAGAGCAATAAGACCTGCGTCTTAGTGCTCTCAGTCACCGAGCCAGCACAGCTAATGCAGACATATTAAATGTTAATTATTTATTAAACATGCATTTTCTAACCACTGCTTAAGTTAGCACTGATGTTTTCCTTCACTGGCTGAAGAACCACTTTATGCTGAGAAAAGAGTCTGAAAGATCTTAGTGATTTTAAAAGGAAATAGGTCACACTGTTCACATGTTACCAACAAAGAAACAAAAAGAGAAGAAAACAGAGGAGGGTGTGCAAAACAAATTCATCATTGTCATCATCATCATCATCTGTTGAGAAGATGTGGTTGAGAGTGAGAGTGAAACGGAAGAAGATGATGACTTTTTTGATGACGTTTTTTTATCACAAGAAAAGTTCCAAATGCGATTTGATCCAATTGTTAAGGTGCAAGACATAGCTCCATGATAGTTTCAGAAAGGAGAGCCTGTATTGTAAAAACTTAATGGGAAACAGTCTCTTCTTCACTGTCACTTCATCAGAATTTGTGTTAAATGTATTTGTTATAATGCCTATTAAATATTAGTTGCATTCACTTCATTTTTCTTTAACCTTGTGGCATTCCTTCAAATTAGGGAACCGTGCCACTTTTACAGAATCAGTTTAGGGGTATACATTTCACATTTAAAAAAATGCATTCATATTTTTACAGTTAAATGTCAATAGAAGAAACAATATCTGAATGTATTTAAAATATCTCTTTGATTTCTCAGTTGCATATAAAAAGTGATGACCATTAAGTGTGCCATCTTCCCCAGTCTTATCTTAATTATTCATAGCATATTAATATAAAAAATGTGCAGTTAGAATTATTGAATAGTCAAAGTTGACAGGTACTTGCCATCAACATTTGTGTGGATTTCCAAAGCAATATCCACACAGTCCTCTTCACCAAATTGTTTTGAATGGGCCCTTATTAGTGTCTTCGAGAACACTTTGATTTTGTAAGAATGAAAAATACAGGTCTAGGAATAGCAATAGGTAGCATTTTTATTGCGATGTCAACGTGTTTTTATTG
This sequence comes from Rhysida immarginata, assembly GCA_023313115.1. Classification (NCBI taxonomy): domain Eukaryota; kingdom Metazoa; phylum Arthropoda; class Chilopoda; order Scolopendromorpha; family Scolopendridae; genus Rhysida; species Rhysida immarginata. The sequence goes on along the minus strand of JAHWFO010052591.1, from coordinate 124,947 downwards.
CAATGTCCTGAAGATGAGAATTTCTCGAAACGCGTTATGTTGCAATAAAAACGCTACCTATTGTTATTCCTAGGCCTGTGTTTTTCATTCTTATTATTACAGCAATATACAACCACTTTGATTGTGGCTTGAAAATGCTTTGCACTACTCCTCGAATCAGACAGAGTATTACAAGTGTGGTTGTAATCTGCTTGTTGCAAATGGTTTTAGCTTACCAGGCTTCTTCTCCAGGTAGCCATGGTCTAGCATTTCAATCTGTCCCCACTGAAGTGATTATAATCACATATTAGATATATGTGTCAGTATCCGTATAACTTTTGCAAATTTTCTTATTTAGTAAGAACAAATCTGATGTTTTGGTTATTACCATTACATTCAAATTATTTCATTTAATCTGTTCTTGAACATTTGAGTTACCTTGTCATTTTATCAGAGGTAGTCATTGCTGCCATAGTTCAATATCACACAGGATTCACTGAAACTAGTTCCTGTTTTCTTTGATGAATCAATATTGCACAACAGTACGTAACAGTGGACTATCTTCCTAGTAAAATATTGACAACTTTTTAATTTAAACGAAATAAATAAATTGAAATCAAATTATATAAACTTATCCTAACCTGTCCTGCACGACGACAGTTGCATGGCAGCATACCCAGTGGCAGTAATTTGAAACACTAGTAGAAAGTTTGGAGACTCCTATTAAAGGCAACTGAGCAGGCTTTCCTAACTCTTCACAGTAGGCTATGGGTTAATTTATATTTATAACTTTAATTAAAGACTGGGCACGCTGCATCCTACATGCATTTAAAACCTACCAAGCTAATAGATTCTTTTTAAAAAATTTTACTGAAAATTTCCCTCATTCTCCTTTAAGTGCAAATATTTAGTGTTTAATATTGAATACAATTTTTATTTATACAACAGGTGTAACAGTACACAGAAAAAATGCAACACCATGAAAAACTTGTCCCAGCATCATGCAAATTTCAAGGTATGTTCAGTGGGAACCGTTAGTTTGTTAAGTTAATTTTTTTAGAGTTTACAAAGACCAAACAAGTGATTGTTTCACTTGTCATTTATTTAAAAATAAAGTTTAAGGAATGAAAATGCTTGTAAGATGCTGTCAACAACAGCTTCATCAAATATGTGGTTTCATTTATTATACGTTGTGCCCTCTGGGATCTAACTTGTCGGTCTATGACCATACCGCTCCCAGCAGGGCATGCTGTTGTATCTCTAACCCTTTAAATAAATAAAAATAAATAAATACTCGAGGTTTATTTACTTCAAACCTTGTCTCTGCAGCATATTTCAACAGAAACTGGATGGGATGTAGCAATCGTTGGTCAAATTTGGAATGGTGGTCTAAACAAAGAAAAGTGAAATGTCTTAAGAGCTGGATCATATACAAGGGACGATCAAAAGTAATTACAATTAATATGAAAGAAAAATCGCTTTTGAAAATGTATGGTGCCACTGGGAGGCGACATCCCTCGGGTGTTGGAGGATACAAAGTGACATTTGGTGAAGTACTGCTAAACGCCGCCAGAGCGTTGAAAGGAACATGGTGCAGCCCAGCAGAAAATTGGAGGTGTGAGCCATGATAAGGTTCCTGCATTTGAAAGGGAACAACGCATTCATCCATAGTGACAAGCCGCTCGAAAAAATCGTCTGGGTCCGCCTGACAAAGGTTCAAAAGCTCAGAAACTGCAGGAACCTTATCACAGCCCACACCTCCAATTTTCCAATGGGCTATGCCATGTTCTTCGACGCTCTGGCAGCATTTAGCGGTACTACATCAAACACCGCTTTGTATCCTCCCGCACTCGAGGGATGTTGCTTCCTAGCGGGAACCACGCATTTCAAAAGCGATCGTTCTTTCAAGTTAATTGTAATGACTTTATGACCCCCCCCCCCCCCCCCATAGATCTTGTCAACACTGCTCCTAACACCAAACCGTTATCATGAAAGCTTATGTGAGGGTTGCTCGAAAAGTAATGCCTCTATGGCTGTAACTTTTTTTTATTTGTATTTGTTAACCAATTTTCAAAATTCTTTTTGTATCTAATACTTACATTTGTCCTCTATGTAATGCACTATTCACTTTCGACATAGTCCTCACCCCTTTCCATGCATTGTGCCAACGTGTGACTAGTCGGGTGAACCCGTCAGAGAGGAATTTCAGGGTTGTTCTTCACACCAGGATTGAATGGCAGCTTTGGACCTACTTCTGCAGCACGATCACGCCTACACACACACATACACAAATACACGTGTTCGCTACACACTAAAAGCGTTACACAAGGATGAAAAACTGCAGTTCAAAGATGAAAGACTTTGCACTTTGCGACTTTCATCCTTTCCAAAGAAGAAAGAGCACCTTAAGGGATATGAGCTGCGTTCTGACGATGAAGTGAAAGATGCTATTCAATCCTCGTGTCGACAACAACCCCGGAATTCCTCTCCGACGGGTTTAACCGACTAGTCACACATTGGCACAATGCATGGAAAGGGGTGAGGACTATGTCGAAAGTGAATAGGGTACTACATAGAGAACAAATGTAAGTATCAGATACAAAAAGAATTTTGAAAATCAGTTAACAAATAAAAAAGTTACAGCCATGGAGGCATTACTTTTCGACCAACCCTCGTAGTAGTGTCACATTGGCATGACAATTAGCATACTAATAATTAGGTTAGGTTAATTTTACTTTACAAATATTTAAAAATTTGTTGGACAAAGTCCGTATGTAGATTCTATACATAAATATAAGATAGGAATGTAAAATTAAAATGAGTCAAATATGAGTTGTGTAAGAATTATGTCACTTTAAAATAGGAACTTTGTTAGTGTAATTATCCACTGACGTCATCCTTTTGAAGCATTGTAATTGGCTGTACTTTGATTGACGGCAGCTGGTGATGTCACATCAAGAAATGCTTGTCACTTGTTATCGAGTTATTTGTAGCAATAGCGGTTTAGCAAATGCTGAGATGTCTGATTTGCACATGGTTATGGAGCTGCTAATGGAAATGCAAGAGAAGCACCAAGGCTTTACAGACAGTGGTTTCCTAACAGAGATGTCCCAAATCACCAAACAGTTACAATTTAAATAATAATAATTATTAACTGCAGATGCGTCTCCAAGCATAGGTAATGATTTTTCAATTGCAAAATGGAAGGATAAATTCTGCGACCCGGATTCGAACCAGGAACCTCGACTATCATGGCCGATGCCTCTACCAATTGGGCTATCTAATTCGAATCCGGGTCGCAGAATTTTTCCTTCCATTTTTCAATTGAAAAATCATTACCTATGCTTGGAGACGCATCTCCAGTTAATAATTATTATTATTTACTTGTGAGTTCATCAACTTTCTGATGGTTTGGAGTGGAGAAATTCTCGATCTGCGGGCCAGGTTCCAGTCTCCCATTAGGCTTTCAACCGTGACAACTTGGTTGTCTTTAAGACGCCTTGAGACAGCTTGGCTGTCCGTGGTGTCTGCGATAGTCCAATTGGTAGAGGCATCGGCCATGATAGTCGAGGTTCCTGGTTCGAATCCGGGTCGCAGAATTTTTCCTTCCATTTTTCAATTGAAAAATCATCAGTTACAATTTATTAGACTGACATTTCCATTTTAATCGCGGGGCATGCATTAATACAAAGGTTCTTCAATGTAAAAACTTGTATTTACTCAAAACTGCTTCGAATTTGGACCCATGTTTATTAGACATGTTTCTTTTTGTAAGAATCTATATAAGAAGTTTTTGGTTTTTTTGAGGGGGGGGGGTCTTTATTAATAGAAAAAATAATTTGACTCTATTGTATGAGTCAATTATGCTTATTTATACAAAATTTATAGTAAAATTTTTTCCTTTTTTTAATAACCCCCCCCCCGCGCCCTAACTGTAGATGAGGAGTAGCATCAGTGAAGCCGTAAGCCTAATGATTTTTGGTCGATAGCCAATACCACAGTATAAAAAATAAAAAATTTCTATAAATAAGTTTATTTCTTATACTGTAGCCAATACATCCATATATCTATTCGCTTTTATTATTTTGCTTTCTATCTTTTTATAGGGAAGTTCTGCTACATTTCATACTTTTTGAAAGGGTAGATCGATCGATCGCAGATCGGCAAAGAATTTCCGATAAAAAAACGTTACATTAACCAGTCTTTGTTCAATCGTTTTCTAATAGTGAAATTAATATTCTAATCATTTAGAACAGTAATTAACCAGTCACATAATTTTCATTCATAGATTATTGTGAAATTGACTTGTTAAAGCTGTTGTCGGCGATATATCTGCCACTCCAAGATGTCACTGAATACTCCCTATCGCTATTGGTCAGCAGTTCGTTGATAGAACCACAGCCGCTGCCGATGAAATAAAAGTTACACTTGCTCATTAAAATGAGATTACTATAATTATTTACACATCTCATTAATAAATTTGCATAATTTTCATTAAATATATAAAAATAATTTAGATGGTTATCTAAATAATAGCATTACTGTCTAAATTAATATTTGAGATACTATGGGACACGAAAACGAAGTAATTCAGTCTTTTTTTTTTGTTCTTTTCAATCACCGATAATATTTCGTTAATTCAAAAAAAAAAAATTATTTTTTTAGGCTGCACTCACTTTTGGCCGCACTTCTAAAATTTTCGATTTTTTTGGGTTTAGAGCCACGGCCTAAATTCGAAAAAATACGGTAGTTCATTAATAAGAAATGTACGTTAATTTGAATTATATTAAACTGAAACTTTTTAGTATTTAAAACACCTAGCTTTCGGCCGGGGATTTTAAATTTGTACGTTATTTTGAAATGTACATTAAAGTGAGGTATGTTGTAACAGGACTTTACTCTAGTACTATTTTTCATCTTAGAAACAATGGCACAATGTATTCAACTCTCCTTTTTTGTATTATTTGGGTTTATGATAAATTAATTGGATTATATACAAGTTACAAACAACTTTGAGTAAATATAAGTACCAGATACAAATCAGTTTGGTTCATAATTTCATAGATCTGAAACATTCTGAGCGTTTCCCGTATATTAAATATCTATACATTGATTTATTGCAAATTTAATGTATATTAAATTTTATTATTTCAGTTGAATTTACTACTTGACTTGTTTAATCATATAAATTCACATTTAACTTTATAAATACGGTTATTTTGTTCGGATAGTTCATTAAGTTAAGATCATTAAATTGTAGGGATGGATCAAAGATTTCATTATCCGAGTAATTTTTTAATTTGTGGTCCCACTGGATCAGGAAAAACTTGCTTTATCATTGATTTAATAAATATATGCTAAGATATTTTCAATCCTCCTCCATGGTTTGTTGTGATTTGTTATGTTGAACGTCAAATTGTGTATCAATGGTTGCATTCAATGACTCCTATCCCAATAAAATTTTACAACAATTATGATAATGATATTTTAGAAAATATAACTCCTAATTCTTTACTTATTATTGATGATTTGATTACTGAAATTTCAGAAAATGATTTAAACATTTTGTATACTCGAAGTTTACCTCATAAACAAATTTCAGTTGCATGCATTGTTCATAATTTATATGATAAAAAAATTCGTACAATAAACTTGAATACGCATATCTTAATTTTATTTAAAACATCGAGATTTAGCTCAAATATCCTATTTAGGTAGGCAAATGGCTCTTCCACGAAACTGGTTAATGAAAGTTTATAAAAATGCAACCTCAAAACCATTTTCTCATTTTATGATTGATTTAAGCCTGCATACACTGGATATTTTATGCTTTTGAAGCGATATATTAAGTGTTCCATCTCTCGTTTATTTAAATAGAGACGATGTCCCACCAGCGCATTAGGAATCACATTCCGCTATTAAAATTATTTCTGTCAAAGAATATAAAGCCTGACATAAAGAAAAGCTTATTGACAAATTCTGATTTGTTGAATACTATATGTTTGTGTGCACTAGATACCTTAAAAGGACTTGTACCATTAAATTCGAGACAAACTCAACGACTAAAGAAATACAAAAAAAATCTTGAAGATATTAGCAACAAAGAGCATTCCTTCAAAGCGAAAAGCAAAACTAGTATCTCAGCAGAAAGGTGGTTTTTGGGGTTCAAAAATTATCTGATACGCCTGATCTACCAATTTGGGAATGTTTTATGAATCCAAAGTTCAACGCATATTCCATGTAGTTACTAAAGATAAATTATATAAAATCGAAAAAGTGTTAAAGCAGCTTAGGAAACCAAATGGTAGCATAGAATATTTTGTTAAATGGCTTGGTTATCCAAATTTGCATAATTCTTGGTTTAGTAATCTTCAAAAATTATGGTAAACAATAGAAAATGGAGGTTTTTTATTTAGTTTTACCATCAAACAATTCGTTGCAATTTTTTTCCTGAAAATATACTTCAATATTACACCACACGTTTAAGGGAATCGATACATTTATCACAAGGTCAATGGCGTTGTGCATTAACAGAAATTCATTTTCCAAATACTTTTGCTCATTCAAATTTAATAATGGAAGAAGATCTTTCCAAAATGGTACTTTATGACAGTGATACTGATAAAAAAAGCATTATCGAAACAAACAATTATTTCGAACTTGATTGCACTAAGGAAAGTAATGTTTATCACAGTTTGAACCAACTCACTAACGCAATGATGACTGAAATAATTCAATGTAAGGCAAATGCATTTAAAAATTTAGAATCAATGCAGTCTGTGTTAAATCATTTAGCTTATAAGCATTATCAACTTTCCAATTTTGTAAATAAGGAAAAGACTATTTACATAACATTAGTGTTAGGGAAAAAGATGGCAGAGCGAATGGGGTTTGAAAGTGAACAATTTCCAGAATCATCCAAAGAGGTGGAACTGAAAATTATTGCACCTTATCCTGTATAATCAGTATTATAAAATATCTGGACAATTTACTCGTTCCTCAACATATAGGAGCTACCAAAGCTCCATTCTTAAAAATAGTAAATGTCTGTGGAGAATTAGGTGAAATCAGCACCATATCTTTTCATAGACTTCAGTACATTCCATTGATTATACACGTGATTTCCACTGTTAAATAGATATTCGAAATGACTTGGGTGCACGAGCCCCGTTTGCTTATTATGGTTTTGTAATTTGTGTGTTAAATTTCAAGAAATTTTAATAAGAACGAAATATATAATCTTAAATTTATCATTCTATCAGTTATTTGTACCAATGAAATCTTGATGTAGATATTGTGCCCTGTCGCACGTGGGTGGGGGTGCCAGAGAGGGACCCACCAACATAGAACGCCCACGTGCGGTAGGGACGGGTTGTTTCAGACTCGCGAGGGGAAGTGTTGCTTAGGCAAGGAACAGATGTGGTGTACAAATAGAACAAACATTTAATTTAAAAATGTTTACATATAAATATCAAGTCTGGGGCCCCAAAGTAAATTCCAATATCAACAATACAATTAATCATAAATTAAGTCTGCAAGTTATTGCACTACAACTGCCAGTACTACACAGATCCTCTATTTGGTCTCACTCACACTCCGATGCTAGCATGCAATCACTGGCACATGAGCTGTTTAAACAGAGTGAAATCGACCACGCTTCACAAGCGCATAAGCACAACACTAAGACGACTGATAACTGCCACGTCTGCAAAAGGACGCCTGAGCCAAAGGCCATATAGGAGTGCCACAAGAAGGCGTCACACCCTCCTTTATTTGTGCCCCAACCTTCGGAGTTTTCTAGCAAACCAACACCTCAGACTGGGGGGTGAGGAGTGGGAGTCGTAACCCCTGACAGAACAAAACTGACGCTTCAGCGTCAAAACCCAAATCTAACGCACCCCCTACACGCCTCTCAGGACAGCACCAGCAGGACACACTGGTTGTCAGCACTTCACTAGGGAGAGAGGAAGAATCACACTATCTGATTCTATCAACTTACTACAGCACTCAGGGAACACCCTCATGTGCTTAGCTCTGCCTTACAACTTCCCAGGCATATGGCCAGGTAGCATCATTGGACAATTGAGTGAGAAATACCACTTCGAACAACAGAACCCGTTTGAAGGGAAAGATGAGCATTAGCAAACTCTTCGTCGTTGAACATCAAACGATGTGGCTTCTATATCGTTCTGAAATACGGTGATGCTTTTAATCGTGTTCATCTCACGAAAACAATCAATTACGCATCCACAGCTGTACAATAACATGCAGAGGTGGCAACAAACATCGGACAGGCTGCTAAAGCTTCACTAATCTGTTCTGTTTTATATTTGGGCTAGGCTGCTTTAAACACACTGATTTCAGGGGAAAAAGATAGAAGAAAAGGAACGATCTCACTAGTCAGCACGGAATCTCAGCGATGTGTTCTTATCTTGGACGATCGGCTTTGTTCGAATCCAGAGAACAGAAGAACATCGGAAGTGCAATGTTCAAACAGGTCGCGTCCCCAGCAATCAGAAACGTTCGTACGTTTTACAGGACGGGAGTATTCTTTTTTGGAACGAATAATAATTAGCTGCAAAACAGCTAGAACACCTGTTTTTCCTTCAGCAAAAAAAAACTCACATCGAACATGTCTCAGATGATAACACACGCGAGCAGCTTCTCTGCTCGACTCGCAGCATTAAACGATCGCTCTTTTCAACAAAAGGCAAGACCCATTGCCTTTTTTGCTCACTAAAATTTCGGGAAAAACTGTAACAACAAATGCTCGGAGGCAGATCAGCTGCAAGCATTGTTACAGCATCCCATTATTTCCAAATTAACACGGGCCACTTAAAAATTATGACAATAAATGCAAGAAATAATATTCAACGACTCTAAAAATTTCCCTAAAGCAATCACAGAACACATATCACAATACAAAACCAGAACGCACACTCACTCAAAGACCCACGCCCCCACAATTCATTCCAAAACAAACAAACAAACAACAGCAGCAAAACGTGAATGACTAATTAAAAAAAAGACAAAACTCACATAATTTACTGACCAACATAAAACACACACTGACACCAGTCACAATATTACTCCTACCAAGCTGGTGGGAATCAATTACTGGTCTTCTATGGTAGTCGGATAAATGAACACATAAATGACAGCGTGTGTCGTTTTCGTTTATTTCGTTTTTCTGCCTTCGTTTAAAACTAATTTCGTTTATTTGGCCAAAATAGACGGTTTAAAAAGGGATTGACAACCGGAGCAAACATTCTTTCAGATATGATATTGGAAAAAAAACCCTGAAGGAATCTTTTCAAGATAGACTGAAAGAAACTGGCAAAAAACGAATTGAAAAGAAAAACCCAGATGGGAACTGAAAAGAAACAGAAACGAATTTCCTCAAAAAAAACATGAATAAAAAAAAAAAATAAAACCACCAGTGAAAAGGGGGCAAAAAATAAAAACTCCAGATAAAACGATATTCGACTAACGATATGAAGTCAGTCATTGTGGGAGCATAGAAGACACAAAGATGCTGATTATACACCCTAACAGTAGTTAATGTCTTCAAGGTTTGCTCGACCTGTTTCAGTTGCCAGCAACACAACTGAGCATCAAAAAGTCACACTATGTAAAATTCCACCCTCTTGCCACTCTCTCTACCACCAGCCCATTGGAATTTTTTAATACCCAGCAGCGTTTGTCTCTAGTGGTGATGATTATGCATATAAAAGTTACTTGCGAGGCTAAAAATTCGCAACTATCACCACCATTTTGGTTGAATCCTAATGATAGGAAAGCAAAAATCGATAAAAGCAAATCGGTCGAAATGATCAGATGGATTCTCGCTGATGTATGTATGCCTCCAAAATTAATGCTGAGCAACGTTGATGTTAAATTTCGTCTAGTGCCTTATCGACCACATTTCTGTTTGGAATTGGCACAAGCGGGTATAGATGCAATTTTATCACCGACGATTATCTTTGAAGAAGCAGCACTGTACATCAAAACGGTAAAGCCTTCTCCGTCAATTTTGCTAACACACGCACAGACGTTATCAAGGGCAACAGCAAAATATTCCTATCACAACCAAACTTAAAAGTGCGTACGATCATCACAGGGACAAATTCCGTGCAATTGGATAATATTTATCAAGGTCAACTACTGTTAATAGTAGTGATTGGAATGGTTAATCACAACGGTTACAATGGAAATTTCACAGCAGACCCTTTTAAATTCGAAAATTTCAATTTATCTTCGTTAGCATTAAGCATAGGCGGTGAAATAATAAACTGAAAACCATTAACAATGGATTTTGAAAATAACACAACTATGCATTAACTTATCTCAGTATGCTTTTAGGATTGGATGTTGCATTTCAAAATTTTGGGAATGATATCAGTTATAATAAATGGGAGACAGGTGGACACATTTGTTTTCGACTTAACTCCAGATGAAAGCTCGGATGATTGCAATCATGTGGCCCTTATTCGTAATGGAATACTTTGACTGGAATTAAAATGCGCTAAGAATCTCACAACTAACGTCAACGTGATGATTTTAGGTGAATTTGAATCGCTCTTTGAAATCGATAAAGAAAGCAATGTAATCACCAAATATTAATCGCATTAGACTGTTTGACTTTAAATCAACGTCAATGAACTCGAAAGAAATATGTGATGTTCTAGAGAATATTTGTCCTCATTGATTCTAGGAGTGTCCCAAGTGATCGTATACCTTTGCCCAAAAGAGGATGGTTCATGGTAGTCAACTTAGACCCAAGCACAAAGAAAGGCTCATATTGGATAGTAGTAGGCTGTGATAATAATGAACACTCTGAATAATGTCGTACCCTTACAAAGTGCCTATTCTATAGTTTGTGGACAATATTGCTGTTTTTACATCATAAAACGATGCAAAGGATGGAACATTGTAAAAATCACTCGTTTTTTAATCATGAATTTTAAATCCTGATAAACATGTATATGAATTTATAAATAAAATAAGAACAATATAAAAAAGAATATGTATTTCTTTTTAATTCTTCAGTGTTAACCCTTACATTTTATATTTAGTATCAAAATGTCATACATGTATAAGTTGAAAATTTAAAAAAGGTATTATAAATAGATTTTTTTTTTTATTCTTGCAGACATCAACATGTTTCATTGTGATTTATGTGGAAAGACATACCATTATCATAGAAATTTATATAAACATGTACAGAAAATACATAGCAC